>NJRQ01000523.1:35382-51650 GCA_003063805.1 Aphaenogaster ashmeadi
GAGAGAGAGAGAGATATGAGAGAGAAAGCAAGAGAGGAAGAGAAAATGAGTGAGTGAGTGAGTTGCATACATGTGAGAGCGAAAGAAAGAGAAAGAGGGAGGGAGAGAGTGAGAGAGAGAGAGAGTTTGGCGATACCGTTTCGTCCCAATTCTTTATTGTCATAACTCTTTATTTTTTTGTTATACAGCGCAAAAAGAAATCAAATCAAATGAAGTATTGTTTAGCGCGTCGGCGATCTTTGCGCGCTCGCCGCCGCCCTGAAATTCTCATCGATCGCGGAAACGAATCCTTCTCTGCGGTTCCTCCGGCGCGTGTCGTGCACGATCATCGATCGACCGCGGATTGAATCATCGATCAACGAGCCGACACGCGCGCCGAATCGGTTAAACGTTCCGCGAGCGAAGGGATTTTTCCAGACATACCTTCATACCTTACATATACCGCATTGTACATTTTTTCAGTGATAAGCAGAGTTTTAAGAGCCTATATTGTACAGAATTATAAAGAATAAATATTGGTTAATTTTTAATCGTTTCTTACATGCGTATATATATATATATATATATATATATATATATATATATCGAAATAACATTTACTCTAACAAGAAATAACGATGAATTTAATATTATATATATATATAAATACAAGTATATATATATATATAAATATAAATATATAAATATATAAATATGAACATATATATATAAAAATATAAATATATAGATAATTTTATTATATAATGCAAATGAGTAATATGATATTTAGTTATTGTATATAGTGTAAGAAAGCTGATCTTGTAAGATACAGATAAGGTGTTTTAATGTGCACATAGTCGCGCGTCATTGTCAATAATCATATTATTACAATTAATAATAATTACAGTTTTTTACATCCCGTGTTTCCTTATTCAACCTATACCCGCAAATCTGCAATTCTCACGGTGAGTTAATTATTGTCTTTATTTCATACATTAAATGAAAATGCTCTGTTGCAAGTTCTTAATTTTCTGAAAAACATTCGCTTCTCTTTCAGGTTTGACAATCGACTTTTATGTAAAATATACTACACCCATCTTTGCAACAATTGTTTTCAAAAGAAGTTTCCATTTTTACGATTGTGTAGTTTAATCTTCACAGAATGTAAGAAATCATATATTATATATTATCTTCTCTCGAAGATTCTTTTACTTTACGTGAGAACATGATCAATAAGGATGATGGCAGGAAACAAAATATCCTTCACGTTTCTTTCACGTTTCATATCTTCTTTATTCTTGTACAATGGAGATTTCAATGAAAACTTACGAAGCTAATGAAGCCGTCGAAGAGCTTCGCGTATCTTAGAGAAAATTCATACGGAAGGGCCAAAAGCTCGATAGCAGTAAAATATCACGCGGGTGGAATACGATGCTCACATCAACCCAAGTATCCCCAACCACCCCAACCGCCATATCCTCTTCCACCCCAGCCGCGGCCGCCCCAGTATCCTCCTCTCCAGCCTCCGTATCCTCCCCAACCACCGTATCCTCTGCCATATCCTCCCCAGCCACCGTAGTATCTGTACGGTCGTCCGTATCTGAAATTGTTTATAAATCGTTTGATTAAGATGAGCAGCTTGAAGAATTATCTTATTCAGTGCAAACTAACGGTGTGTAATTTAAGGCGCGACAGGTTTTATGAAGTATTGCCATATTATAAATAGAGCGTTTTCGAAAGTCGTCGTCTTTTTAATGACGGATGATTTAATAGATCTCAGAATCGCTTTTTGTTTAGCGACGATTTTTTTTTAGAAGGTTTAATACCGAATATCGGGATTTAATGTTGAAAATGAAAGATTGTCAATTAACTTGAGAAGAAAAAATTGGTCTTCTATCGATATCAAGTAACCTTTCGTTTGCCCTGAATTAGAAGCATTATATTCGTTATTTATAGGCGAAAGAAAAGGTTAAGTATATGAAAGATATCACTTGTGCTGCACACTGGTACGATTAACATCAAGTTATAATTTATAACCGTGATTACGCACGCAACCTTTGTAAAATAGCAACGAACTATTCATTCTATATGTCTGCATTATATTTCTTCTGTCTTTATCGTCATTAAATTATCATTCAAAGTGGGAACGTAAATGAAGAAAATTGAAGATTTCACAAATGCAAACAGACTGAAATCGAAGCGTACATATATTTAATGTATATAAAATTAAAGATCTTTTCGATTTAAATATCGATCGCACAAGATTTTTCAGTATTTCGATATTTAAAATACCGTAAAAAATTAAAAATTACGCTTTTTGTCATCTAACTAAGCAATTGTTTAAGCTTCTATTTCGCATGCAATATTTTTAAAGAAACTATTATACTGTACATTTTTCTATGACAGTAAATTTAGACATTTCGAGACGTTAGATACTTGCAAGAAATGGACGAGATGCATACGGTCCATTAAATTATTGTAAATTGATTGTCGCAGCTCAACTTAGCGTTAATTATGCGAATATCGAAATGCGTCATTTGTGCACGCGACTAGTTAGAGTATACGTGCGATGGGATTACGAGGAGCATATAGCGTGTGATTCATGCTCGGTCGAGAGAGGCAAGGATGCGGTTGTGAATGCAAATGAAGAACTATTGCACCACAAAAATGCCATATTTTTTTCCAGATGTCCCCTGTTTACACGACTATCATCTTTACGAACGAGTCGTACGCCATAAGCGAACAAGATGCATACAAAGTACGCGTGAAGTATATAATCGCGGTTGGGTAAGTCCCCGATTACGATGGGATACGTGAGTGCTGTTTGATGTTTGTCGTTACAAGCAGTTCCGACGACGTGTTCCAACTCTAAATAATAATGATGTTAAAAGTACGGAAGGCCTCGGAAGAAGTCGAAGATTACCGCGCGGGTTCCGACTCCCGCCCTTCGACGCGTATGTCTTCTGCTGGGACAGCACTGTCTTTATCGCGCGACAGCTTAATTTCGCCTGATCATTTTAACGAAGGTACTCATCACGCGAATCTAAAATTGCCAGCCCCGCGTGACTGACGTGTAGCTTCGCAGCGATTGTAATAAATAGCGAGGTACATTGAGAGATACGAGTTCGTTCAGCGGTTTTGCTTTTTTCTTCACTTTGCGATGATACGCGATGAGTTTTGGTATTGGGGTTTTGGGAGCATTCCGGAAAGTACAACCCAAGGAGAACAGAAAAGTCAAAATAATGTCAATTTGACATTATATTGACTAAATTTATGTCATTTTTTGGTCATGATCGTCATGATTGAAATCTCGATCATAGATGACTTAAAAATGACTTTATATTGACTCCTTTTTTATCATGTCTTTTTGATTTTTAAATCGAGATTTCAATCATGACCAAAAAATGACATAATTTGATCAATATGATGTCAAATTGACATTATTTTGACTTTTCTGTTCTCCTTGGGAAAGTGTCCAAAACCTAGTTGCATTTATTACCAAATTGTCTACGGATGACGAGTTCTAGATTCACGGTTTTCCCGCAAGCGGATTAATGGGATAGAAATTAATGATTCGTAACTCACCCCCAGTACGTGGCATCCGCTTCTAGATCATTGGCATTCGCTTGCGGTTGCGGTGGTTCGACCTCACTCTGGACATTTGCTGGAACATCATTTTCCACCGCGGCGGCGAACGCGAGGAAGGCGAACGCCGCGAAGAGGAACACCTAGAATCAATTCGGTGCGATTCCTTATTATCTTCTCCAGCGATTTGCGCGATAAACCGATCTCTTTAACGTGATTTCGATCCGATAGAATCCGTAATTCGATACAATCCGGAGATATTACAGGGAAGCTTCGGGAAGCAGTTGCACTATTTTATGCAATACTATCGCGACTCTCTTGGGAATGAACTTATCGATCGATCGCTGGATGTGATTCGCAACAATAAGCGTAATCTATGTCGATATAGTATTCAAATCAATTATTAGATATTAAAATACAAATTTTACAGATAAGATATTAAAATATAAAAGCGTCTTTTTCTAAAAAAGATTTATACTATCATCCCAGATAGCGAAGAGAATCCAAAAAGAATTCTTTTTGAATTCCCGAATTATGAAAAATGAATTCTTTTTCCATCCGATTTCTGTTCTAAAAACACTCTTCAGAGTTCAAAAAGAATTCATTCTTATGTCATCAATTCTGAGCCCTTTTTCAGATACAAAAGGAATTCTTTTTATATTCTACAAGAATACTATTGGAAAGGAATTCTTTTTGAAATCGTTTTGAAACAGATTACCTTAATTCATAAAGAATTTAAAAAAGTGAATCCTTTTTGAATTCATAACGATCACCTGTGCTATCTGGGATAATAACGATTTATAATATCATAATAACGATTTTCATTGATATATCTTGATGACAATCCGGCGTTATTTAACTTAAACTTTCTGTATCACTAGCTCATACAACTTGTATTCGATTGTCATGATATTTATAACCCCGACTATTCGCTCGAAGCGAACTACCTTCAACAATCGGTCTCGGACGCAAATTACGCTAATTTAGTTAATCAGACAAGTTAATCGGGCTCGCGATTGACGTTTCGTGCCGTCGAGAAAGGGCGGGTGCACACGCGACGCGGACGTGACGCGGGAAGAGAAAAAAAAGCCCAGAGAGAAGAAAGGAGAAGCGTCTTCGAGACAATAGTATCGATGTCGAAGACGAGAGGTAACCATGGGGACACTTACGAAATGCAATGGACGCAACATATCGGAGACTGATTCCATTTCGAGTGCAGCGGGCCTTATATACGCGAGCGACCCGGGGCGTTTTCAAGACGCGGGGTACGAAGACGCACCAACACGTGCACGCGTACCCCGTCGCACGCCTGTCGTCGGCTACCTGCGGTTTCGCGAGCGAGCGAGCGAACGAGCAAGGAAGAAACGTGACACCGTGCTCCGGCGAGGAGTGTACCAGTTGCGGCACAAAGAGCCGCAAATGGGAATGCCAATGCCGAGTGTTTTCGCGGGATCTCCGAGATTCCGCGATGTGCGTAGAGGCGCCGAGGACGTGATCCTCGTAAAATCCGAGGCGAAGCGTAACCCGACCTCGCGATTTCATTGCGCCGATAATTTTCGCAGATACTTAGTCCCTACGAATCCACCTGTCTCGTTACGATCTTAACATCTTCATTTTTCCCCGACGCGAAGTATCACTGAAGTACGGAGCAATTTGTCCTTAATTTCGGAAGAGATAGAGAAGAAGAAGAGCGATCTAACTTTATTTCACAAAAATAACTGAAAATGTTGACAATTAGATGCCAGAACTAGATTAATAGAGGCTGGATTAATAATTCTGTCAACTTCTTCTCAAGGTCAATTCTCAAGGTAAGAAAAGTCAAAATAATGTCAATTTGACATCATATTGACCAAATTTATGTCATTTTTTGGTCATGATTGAAATCTCAATGTAAAAATCAAAAAGACATAATAAAAAAGGAGTCTATAAAGTCATTTTTAAGTCGTCTGAGATCGAGATTTCAACTATGACCAAAAAATGACATAAATTTGGTCAATATGATGTCAAATTGACATTATTTTGACTTTTCTGTTCTCCTTGGGTTAGCATGAGAGATGAAAATAAGAGTTGTTTGGAAATAGAAATTGAATGAAGAATATATCTTCAGCATTGAGATGCATAGCCGGCGTTTAAATGGCTAACTTTTTTAGGTGACTCTCCGAATACGTTCGATACTTAATAGGATAATTTGTTTTTTCATTGTCAGAAATGAATATTCGATGCATTCCGATAGTTAATAAAAAAGCCGTTCTATTTTGATGACCATTGAAACTTGATTACTGAACGTTTCATTGCTTTCGGTCTCTCGCAAAAATTTAGCGAGAATGCACATTCAGACATACCTACATTCGGACGGACATGCACATCTTTTGGAAGAAATATTTCATCGCAACTTTCGTAATTATCCCAAGTAGAACAGAAAGTCATGATGACGTCAAAATGATGCTAAAATGATGCCTTTGACATCATTTTAACGTCATCATGACTTCAAAAAGATGTCAAAGGCGTCATTTTAGCATCATTTTGACGTCATCATGACTTCTGTTCTACATGGGATATCACTCGCAGTACAAACAAATAATTAATCATTCATGCCACGCGTCGGGATTTACGCGAGAAAAACGGGCCATTCGCATTTAACATGCATCTAATTGTGTCTAATGATACTTCTCGGTATCGCTTCATTGGCAGAGAAGAGATTCTGGGAAGGCGAGCTTTGGTTGCGGACTAGAATTGCATTTCGCCGGGCCTTTTCAGAGGGCCACTTACGTTAGGGGGATGATAATGACCGACGGCCTGAAGATCATAATTCTTGGAATCCTATACGCCGTTCTTATGCGCAAAAAATATCTGGAGAGTAAAAAAATACATCTCTTGCAGTTTGGATTAGAAACGCTGAGTCGTTCAGTCGCGCGATTAATCATCATCATTATCATCCAGCGGCGTCAGATATTATATTTGACACAATTGAGATAGCATTTATATATATATATATGTATATGTGTATATACTCAGATAGCACAGAGAACCTAAAAAAAATTCTTTTTGAATCCCCGAATTTTACAATGTATTCTTTTTCCGACACATTTCTGTTCTAAAGCATTCTCAACAGTTCTCAAAGGACTCGATGTAATGTCACCAACTCTGAGCCCTTTTTCAGATATAAAAGGAATTCTTTTTATATTCTGTAAGAATACTATTGGAAAGGAATTCTGTTTTAGTTCATTTCGAACAGATTACGCTAATTCATAAAAAATTTTAAAAAGTGAATTCTTTTTGATATCATAACGATCATCTGTGCTATCTGGGTATACATATAATATACGATTTAATTATGGAAAAGTTTCTACAATTATCTTTATTAATATTAGCAATTAAAATCTATTAAAATTAAAGTTAATATTGGGAAAAAGATTGAACAAATAATATTTTGTACCCTAAATATATTAAGTAATGAAATTCACAAATAAGGGAATTCACAAAAAATTAATATTACGCACCAAGATCCGCGGTTGACCGTCATTTGACTATTCTTATTTATATTTGACAATTTCGTCGGTCCTAATCTTATTATTATTTAAAATACGTCGCCTGAAACTTGACGTTTATCCAACATATATATTTGTTATTGCGAAGAATATCACATCACATGCCTCGATGGTCGAATTGGTAGGACGCCCGCACGGATTGATGAGAGATCCAGGTTCGAATCCTGGTTGAGGTGTTATTTTTCGCAATAATTTCTTTACAGTTTTTCGGGGAAGGGGGGATCTTATAGATGCCTGTTAGCATCAAAATTATTAAATTGCTCGTCAATTTAATATGTGAATTAATTCCGCGTTCATGTAAGGATTGTGTTTCAAGACCGACGAATATGCGGCGCGCAGTTCGCATGAACAGGGAAAATTCACAAAAAATTATTATTACGCACCAAGATCCGCGGTTGACCGTCATTTGGCTATTCTCATTTATATTAAATAATGAAAGTTAAGTTTCAAGACAACTTTCGATACAATAGTATTAATTTGGTCAAGCCCCTGACCTAGACGTTGCGCAACATGTTTATGCTTTATTTAAGTGAAGGTCGGACTTTCGTTGGTCCAGTTTGTTTTTCTATACTTTTTAAAAAGAATCCATGAAAAGTCGGTCGTTAAATAAAGAACGGCATTGCCGCGGAGTTAATATTATGTATCTTTTTTTTACAAACCTATAAACGTTCTTGTTATATTTCCATTTTTATCATAAGCGATGACATAACCGGTCCGGCATCTTTATGCTTAAACTGAAAATTCGGTCGAGGCAGAATGGACCACCGAGGATTTGTCACAGTAAGGGGAGATCCTGGTGTAGATCACTGAAAAAAGGTATTTTTAAAACTTTTGGGCTCTCTTATTGCATACTTAAAGTACATTAAAAAAATCTTTTTTAGTTTTATAAAGGTAACATCGGAATTGTAAGTGTGTAAGTACAACGCGTCGGTTTCAACAGTGGGCGTTCTAGCTTCTTTTGTACTCGTCTGAAACAAAAAAACCAAAAGATTTTTTATTGTTTATGAACATATTGTCGATGAACCTAAAAAAATGCAAAAAAGTTGAAAATTGACAAAATAGCGGCACTTTAAAGAAAAACATGCAATTTTCACTCAAAAATTTAAATTTTATTTATGCAATAAAAATTGTTTAAATTAATTATTTCATTAATTTGAGAGGTTCATCGACAAACCATGTTCATAAATAATAAGAAATCTTTTAGTTTTTTGTTTCAGACGAGTACAAAAGGAGCTAGAACGCCCGCCGTTGAAACCGCGACGCGTTGTACTTACACACTTACAATTCCGATATGTTACCTTTTTTAAAACTAAAAAAAATTTTTTTATGTACTTTAAGTATGCAATTAAAGAGCCCAAAAGTTTTAAAAGCGTTATTTAAGTAGTTTCTTTTAAAAAAATTCTCGAAAATATCTTTTTTTTTTCAGTGATCTACACCAGGATTCCCCTTTGTAGAGTATGTGGAATTGTTAAAAGAACGTGAAATTATGTAACCGAACTAAAATTCTTATACATGTCGCGTAAAAAGAATTGCACGTAACGTGAACGGCAAACATTTCGGGAACATTCCGATTTCATTACGCTTGTATCATAATTTTTCCAATTACCTCACTGTGTGCTTTACACTTGAGATCAATTAAGACTTCACGACGGTAGATTAAATAAATTACTCGCGCATTAATTATTCAGATATAATCATATAACTAATACAATACATTCACCATCAACATGTCCTTCATAATTTTTTTATTAAACAGAAGAATTCTCTTTAACAATTCTTTTATTAAATAAATAGAAGAAAATTCGCTTTAACAAATGACAATTTTTACATTGAATAATCACAGAAGGGAGAAAAAAAAGAGATATTTCAAATTTCTTATTATCTTAATAGTGTAGAATTAAAATGTATTTTGTGTTGTAAAAGAAAAAATCTGTAGAGATACTTTCTGCTGTATACAATCGATGTATTCAAGTTTTAAATATTCTATATAAAAAAATTCTTATGAATACTTTTTATTTTGTTTTACTTGTTTATTAATAATAAGATTAACTCGGGGAGGGATTTAATTGAACCTTGATCAACCGGTCTCATAAGGAAAAAGTTTCTACGCATATTTGTAACTACGAAGATATTATCGATTCCCTTGGATGCTGCGCCATTAAAAGATGCTGCCGTCGCCCGCATTTCCGCTCGTCACCTTAATTAACGAACGCGTGCTGCACCTTTCCATCAGAGGGAATGTAAATTAGAAGGTGTCCTGAGACAGGAGTGCACTCCTGACCATCAACATCCACTCATTAACCCATCGGTCTTTTGAGTCAAGGTGATTCCCCGTACCAACCATTCATTGTCTCTGCAATTAGCATCTGATTCGGAACTGCATTCTTTCTTGTAAAAATTTTTTCGTAATTTTATAACATAAATCGGCAGGAATTTCCAAACGAAATTGGATTACCAAAGCTTTGAAAGTAAAGTAAAAAATTCTGGACGTGTTCTCTTATATCTATTTTGCAGAAGAATCCAGTTCCGGTCTGGAGCTCAATCAATGAATTATAGAGATTCTAAATTTATATATATATATATATATATATATATATATATATAAATTTAGAATAAATTATAAATTTAAATAAATTTATATATATATATATAAATTTATTTATTTATATATAAATAAATAAATAAAAAAATTTGGAATTTATATATAAATAAATAAAAAAATTCTTAGAAATAATAAATTATATATATATAATTTATTATTTCTAAGAATTTCTTCAATTATACAAAAATTAATAACATTTCGCTGATAACTGATATTTCTTTTTCTAACTCATTCATTTTTATACAGTTACCCTTTGGTTATCAGGTGGATTCGGGTAGGTACTCGATCATCGCATTCCGTCTACTTGCGAGGATCGGGTATCTCCAGCTCGATGGGGTATTCCCACAAGTGTATCAAATGGGTGTCTGCTCGTTGCCTGTAAAGAATTTTTGAGAATGGGCGACTGGCCTGCCTTGAGCGGGCTCGTCGCCGCCACCGCCGCCGCCGTCGTCGTCGTTGTCATCGTCATCGTCGTGGTGCGTGTCCCTCCGCGATCGGTCTCGACCGATTTGCGAAAAGGTGGAGGGACGGTGCGCGCATGCCGTGATCGTAGCGCAAAAAGACATACGTCTTCTCCGGCCGGCACGCGGGGAAGAATCGTTGACCGCGGATTCTCCAGCCAAGGTCAGGCATCACCTTTTTCTTCTTCTTCCCTTCCTTCCTCGCTACGAGCTGGACTTGGAGCGGAGCTACAGTGACCATGGTCCGAATCGCATCACCCAGCCCCGTCTTTGTTATCGCATGCGGGCGCGAACGCGTTCCGCAGATGCGGTAGAAATAAATAAGACTAGAGACGAGGATATTTTCTCTCAAGTGTGCCTGTAGTAGATCCAGTATAGACGTATTCGAACGAGACGTGCTTGGTGTGCATATATCCGTCATTATAGCTACATCTATCTTAGAGTTATGCGCAAATAGATTTGTCATAGATCACGCCTTGCAAGAATGGTTTCATTTTCATCAGAAGCATGTTTTCTTCAAAACCGTTTATTGCTTATTTACAGCACTATTACATGAGGTAACTAACGGTTGCGTACAGGTACTGTGTGTATAACTAGACAACGCGATGTAGAATTACATATGCTGATGTAAAATCTAGATATTACTCGTAAGTAGCCGTCGTAAGTCTTAAAAAAAACTTTCATTTTCCTTTGGCACAGTCTTCCAAATTATATTGAATATTAAAATAAAAATCATTGAGTGAGAAACATCGAAAAATATTTCAATACTCTTTTAAAACTCTACTTGTTAAAACTAAATTACATACTAATATTTTCAAAAATATCCTTTCTATTTATATGTACAGTACATAGTATTATGGTACAGTACATATATATTGTATAGTATATTGTATTATTAAAATTAGATTTAAAACGCGCAATATTTTTTAACATTACTCTAATTATCAAGTATGCAGTCCATGTATTAAATATTACGCATTTCCTTAATGTATAATTACATTAGAAGCCGTCTACTACATAAAACTATATTGACTACGTTAATAGAAACTATATAAATACTTCAACATTATAAGAGATAAGTATCACATTGTTAAAATATACATGTATGCTAGTATGAAGTCCGTCTTCCGTGTATGTGGATGCATCCTCTTATATGCTGTTCGACAAAACTAGATTAGCGTACTTATATATTTTCGATTACGGTCTAATCTATGCAACTATCAATATGCTTCATCAAATCTGGTAAGCTCTGAAATGCCACTTCGCATTTTGGACATGCTGTAACAGTCTGCAATTAAGTTGATATACATTAGTCTATATTTACATGTAACACAATCGTTTTCACTCTAATGTTTAGTTATTTAGTTATTTTAGATTTGAATTAAAAATTAAATTATAACATATAATGTTATACCTATTATCTTATTGTACGATATCATCGCACAAGGAGAGCAAATTGAAATAAATCCTTTAAATAAAAAAAAATATATATAGGGCTGTGACAAATATCGAGCCATTTCCATTTAGATTCGTATAGTACGGTATTCAATGTCATTTCAAGTATTTTAAAAGCGATATAGTCGTATAACACAATTAAATAATAATTGAATAATATTAATATGAGAAAATAAAGATAGAAACTATATATTAAAATCCTTGTTCTAACTATTATCAATAAAGTGCATATATGCAATATTTAATTTCCTTACAATTCTGCAATTTAAAACACACGGAACTCGAAATGTCAATGCGAAATGCCAATTGAAAAAAGTCACTGACGTTAAACTTAATGCTGAATTACATATATTATCTATATCCATCTACAGCTCCACATAATAAGCACTAGATTCCTCAGAACAATTAGGAAATCATTGTTTTAAAGAATTGTATAAAACAGAAATATTATTTCCATTTAAAAAAACTAAAATACTACATTTTAATTGTAAACTACATTTATATAAGTAGATTTAAACATTAAAATTATATAATTTATCATAATTATGATTTATAAAAGAAATTTGAGATAAAATTTATAAAAACTTAAAACTTTATAACTACCAAATCATAATGGTCTATTAATTGTTTTGAGCAATATTGTGAAGCATACGTGTAACTTATAATAATCCAATGAAAAGCGTAATTGTATCCTTGAAGAAACAGAGAGAACAAGGAGAAGAGAAAATGAAAAAGAAGAATCCAGGATTAAAGCAGCCAACTTGGCAATGCCAACTATACGATACTGAAAGCGTTGCATACAGCGTTACAGAAGTATAGAAAACTAGTATGATAGAACTTATTTATATATCTGCGTGTATGCCAATTTGAAAACGGATTTGAATATGTAATTATTCATTATTTCATTGGGAATAAGCGAAAAATATTTCGATAATTCGGTCGCTTCTTTCGCACAGTGGCGTTGCCGCTTCTTGTATGCCCATTGCATTTGTCACCGCTCTAGTGGTAATAAAAAGCAGGAAACGGTCATTTTTATTTTTAGATAAAAACGTCATGGCATAATGAATTTAAAACTGCTTACTGGACATCTCGTTTGTTCATGCCTAACACTGGGACTAGTAATGCTAGCCGATTCTTGTAACTGCTTGTTAAACTCTATTTGTTTTTGCAATTCTATGCTCAATTTATTTTTTTCTTCCAACAATGCTTCTTTCAGTTTCTTTTCTTGTTGAAAGTCTTCTTCATAGATTGTTAATTGCGATCTTAACAGTTCTATCTCTTCTGCCTATAAAAAACAGTATCATGAAAATAATGAAATTTAGAACATAACGCATAGATTATATATACATAGTTTAAATTAATATAAACCATATTATCAAATTAAGAAAAAATTCACTCACAAACTGTGCAAGCTGCTTCAGTATCTTTTTACATTCTGTATTTTTTTCCTCAATCTCCTGTCGCAAGCTATTTGTTTCTTTCAACAACTTTTCATAACGAATTTGGAAAATTTTTTTCTCGTTCTGCAGATCTTTTTCGCAGTCTTCATATAACTGACTCTGATGGTCAAGTGACATTTTTTCTTCATTCAAACTGATTTTCTCTTGCGCTAAAAGTTGTCTCTCGTCGTGCAACGATACACGTTCCATCTCCAAACTTTTTTTCTGGCTTTCGAGCGATTCTTTTTCTGTCTCTAGACCGTCTTTCTCTTGATCGAAAATTCTTTTTTCTCTTTCCAAGGATTCCCTGTAGCGTTTAATCAGTTCCAGTTGCTCTGACGTTTGTAAATCCTCATGAGCGGTATTATCCTTTAAAACGTTTAACTTCACATTTTCGTCGAGCGTTATTTCCAATTCATATAGAATAGAATTATAATCAGAAAATATTTGTTGAAACTGATTTTTTGATTTAATCAGAGTCTGCCTATCCGTAATAATTTTTACTTGTTCATCAGCTAATTGTTTGCAACATTGGCTTAATTTTTCTTTGTACTGTATTTTAAAGTTATCGTCAAGTCGAAGTAATTCTGTAATTTCCTTTAAACCTTTTTCTATGACAGCAAAGCGTTCTATTTGTGTTACAAAACATTCGGTCAATTCTTGCAACATATTATTATATTGCTTCATATTTTGTACAAATTTTTGACGACTTAAATTAGATGACATTTCTGATAAATCGTGTAGTTTAACAGGAGTAAGGACCTGTAAAATTTAAAAGACAATTCAGTTTTATTTCTTAATTCAGTAATCTCTAAAATATTTAGTAAATAATGTTTTAAAGAAACATACACATTGTACTTTCTGTTCAAGAAGAGCAATGGATTGCTTCAAGCAAGCGATTTCCTGATCCTTTACAGAACATATCTCTGAACATTTTACAACATTTATCTCTGAACTTTCTATAGATTTTACGTTACTGTGGCTATCATTGCAACTTAATGATTTCATTGCTGATTCTAATTCCTTTTCCACTTTTAACTGTTGCAATTTATCTTGTTCTTTATCAGCAAACTTTTCAGATATTAAAGATGTTATATAATCTTTACACTTTTCAATAGCCATTTTTGATATTGCACCTGTAAGTTTGGGCATACTTTGCCCAAGTTCTGCTTGCTCAATTGTAGTGTTAATGGTATCAGAATCGGAAATGGCAGTAATTGCCTGGAAAAAATAAAATGGACAATGAAATTATGTACAATATGTATTATATTTCTCTATATACCTCATATCCTATATCTTCAGTGTGTTGTGAGAGCCAGAGTTTAGTCTTTAGCTCTGTATTTTCTTTTTTGAGATGGTTTATAAGTTCTTTAGTTTCTGCAAACTTTTCCTTATGGCTCTGATGAACCTTCGTCACTTCCTCTTGCCACATTGTCAGAGTATTAAATTGTTGTTTCATAAATTCATTGTTCTGCCTCAAAGTTTCCTTCACTTTCATATTTTCTTGCAACACTTCTGTCAATCTGCGTTGCATCTCAGGTATACTCAATGATGACACCATCGACTTGTAATCCTGCAAGGAAAAATATTCTTGTTCCCTATTTCAAAGTCAACAGTCATGAGATAAAATTAAATTGGGATATACGTACGATTGACATGCTCTTCTGTTGGATATCAACATACGAAGCTAATAAAGAAGCCTGAGCTTCTACCGAATCTTTACCAAGCACTATAAAAGATAGACTATCGTCCTCATTGGCATTAACGCTGATCAACGGACTAATATTTAGAGCCGTAGTGACAGGCTCATTTAACTTAAACGAAGGCTCCTTATTTCCTGCAGCGATTTCCTCTGCTTTAGGATTTTCAGGCTCCATTGGATCCATATTTTGATCGCTCGATCAAGATTGCTGGCCAATCTTGTGCAGCAATAAAAAATCAACAACAAAACGTCTAGGCTGCAAAATTAATTACTTTTCTATAGCGTCAATAATATATTATCGCTAACAAAACACGGACGAAACAAATGGTACCGTAAGATAAACCTGTACGTTTTTATGCGACACATGAATATTCCGATATTTGGTTTTCGAATTTACACCGATTTGACAATCACGAAGTGATTTAATTTACAGTTACAACAATTGTACATAAATAAAACCATACCTATCACAGTCAGGCTACAATTAGTCAATTTCTCTAAACTTGCATCAGCTCGACGCGATTTTGAGGTTAGGAAACAGAAGCTTTTACAATTAGCTTTTACAATTGTGCCGAGTAATCGTGTGCACTATTAACAAATTCGCATCAAACGCGCAGTCAATCTCTACATTCCAAGCAGATTGCATTTGTCCATTGCTACGTCACAGGCGTATTTTTAAATCGTTGTAAATAAACCAAATGGTCCCATTTATTTAGATAAGGGTCTCTAGATAATACTACATTCCAAGCAGATTGCATTTGTCCATTGCTACGTCACAGGCGTATTTTTAAATCGTTGTAAATAAACCAAATGGTCCCATTCATTTAGATAAGGGTCTCTAGATAATATCAGCGACGTGAAATTTTGTATTGTCAATCGCATAATTGTGCACCCAAGTTAGAATAAAATATTTTTAAAAAAAGACGGAAAATTGATAACGCTATGTACCATGTGTTTTATCAACGTGATGTAAATACCGATCAGTTCAAATTCTAATTACGAGCGAAGAGAAACAGATTAGGCTCCAATTTAGGCTGCGTTCCGATATTCACTGTCAGGCAATGCCAGGGGCCCTATTCTTGATTCGTTTTCATGAAATTCGCATGCGAAACTCAATGCTTTTCAAATAGGAAAGTCGCATACGAAAATCATTAGGGCCGGCTCGAGAATGCCGTCCTGAAAATCTGTAGTTAACGTCACGTAAACGTATAGATTTTCAGTACTGGCACTCGGCTGTGAATATCGGAACACATCCTTAATAATATGAAAAGTTAAATTTAGACTCACCGTTGTGACTTGAGTAAAAACACGTCGAGAGCACGTCACAGTATGATCAATATGCACACTCGACTCGTATTTCTGGTTCGCGGCGTTCGCGCCGATCCCAAGACTTGTCTATGGCCGATCCGTACGGGGTGCGTTCCAAAACGTACTACAGTAACTAAAAACTAGAGTCCTATAATAAGAGAAGCGCCAGGTGCCAACAGGTTTTGATTG
>NJRQ01000523.1:53855-77389 GCA_003063805.1 Aphaenogaster ashmeadi
CCCTGTGCTGCGCATCACCACTCTTTTGGGCGCGACCAATCAGAGGATTTTTGCATGCGTGATTTGTATCAGCATACATTTGAGGTGAAATATTAGAAAATTTTGTGAAATCAAGGCCATTGCACGTAAAGAAGTTTTAGTCGTAATTGTAAGGTCGTAAGCAAATCGACCAATCACAGTTGAACATTTTTACTATATTGTGAGAATACTTGACTGCGATTGATTGATTTGCTTACAGCCTTACAATTACGACTAAAACTTTTCACGTGCAATGGCCTTGTATATTGGAGCAAAGTTTTTGATAATTTTTATAAAATTTTCCAAAATGAATAAAAGTAGAGGTAGTTCAATGTAATATACAGTTCTTACGACGCTCATCATGTAATGTTAAGGGCACCTTCTCTTCTATCTAATCTAAATACCTACATTTCCACTTCATTTCAACTGTAGAAGGTGTATAAAATATAGAATATAGATAACATATATACATATAAATGCAGATAACGGATATATCTGTTAAATAAAAGTGCATGACGCATCAATAACACACGTTTTATTGTTGTTTCCTAGAAATAATATATTTTTTTAAACTTTATTATTTAAAAGATTCAAGTGGTTAGCAAAGTATCGACGGTTGGTTAAGTTCAAATGTCGGTAATTATTTACGTTATCATATGATTACCATAGAATTTAATTAAATTTGTTATAAAAAATCAAGATTTTTAACTATAATATATAACTTTAATATTTTGTAAATTTTTTTAGAGTTAATTATTTAGTTATTTTTTTAAGTTAATTTTTTGTAGTTCCTATATTACCCGCAATTGGTAAACCATATAGTAATCTTATCAATATTATCTTATCGACATTAAAAAATCGATGTACAATTAAATGTATATTAAAGTTAATAATTATAGGTCTGTTCTTTTTAACTGAATTTCTTTTACACGGTTCATCTTTCCTTTTTTTCTTTTTACGTTAAAGAGAAAAAAAGAAAAGATGTACTGTGCAAGACCCTAGTAGCACATGTTGGTTTTATACACGTTTTTTAAACGTTTATAAAATATTAGATACGTTTAGGAAACGTATATGAAACGTATATGAACCAACATGTGCTACCTGGGGAAGTTCAGCTAAAAAAAATAGACATATCTTTTATGTAAATTTCTTAAATTATACAGTAATACTGGAATCCTACAAGATGTATTTCAGGCGATAAATAGCACGTTGGTGTGATGAGACCGTACGTATCAAAATAATACAATTTTATCTTTATCATTTTACAATATAGCGATTTACCTATATGATAAGCATAATATATTATTATATTTAATATATCTACCTAATAGTATATAGGATCAGAATCGTTATTCAGAAAAAAGGAGATTCTCAAAGTTTATGTGAAAAAGTCTTGGAAATTTAGAAAATTCTTGGAATTTTTTTAAATAGTACAATAATACCTCCTCATCGATTATATATGTTCTCCGGATATTTTGTCGATTTTCGAGACTTTTGATTTTCGCAATTTGAAATTTTGAATTCTCGGAACTGCGATTCATGGAAATCTTGGAAAATTCTCGGAATTTTATATAGTACAATCTCCTTGCTAATTATATTTTCTTGATATTTTATATATCTAAAAGGTATTAAATTATAAAAGTATCTAGTATTTTAAATCTTACTAGATTCTAAAAATAGACTTTTTATAAAAGTTGCTAGTTTGAGAAAGCAACATTTTTAAAAATACTAAATTGTGGAAGTTAGATTTAAAGAAACAATTTTTGTAGTAAAAAGATATGGAAAAAAGAAAGGTAAAAAAAATAAATACTTCAAGTGTAGTATTTCCCAGAATTTTGATTTTATTTTACTTTTAAAAATTTTAATGAGTAAAATTATATAATATTAAAATGATTAATATAACTTAATATAGTTACAAGTTAGTTTCAGTCTTTATAAATTATCGCCATTAAACTTGTAATTACAAACATAACAATGCGGATGAGTTATTTTCTTAAAAAGGAATAAAGTCAAAAAAGAAAAATAAATCGATGTTTAAATTTTCGTTTTGTTCTTCACAATTGGTAATCGTTTTCTTGTTTCTGACATTTTTCCTTTTTACATTTTTTACAAAGTATTTTAGAAAATTTAGTATTTATTGTAAGTATTATGTATTAATATAAAAAGAATGAGGGAGAAGGGAACAATCTCATATAAAATCAGATTTCCATAATGTCTTTTCTGATTTGCTTTCTTTGTTTTTTAAAGATACAATATAATGTCATCGTGTATAATCATAAATTGTACAAAGATTGACACCAAATTATAATAACAGTTAACATTTCATTAATTTAAGATTAGACCCGCACGCACGATAGATAAAAGAATTTGAATAATTTTTTAACAATATAAAATATTATATTTGGTACATTTACCAAAATAAGTATATAATTTATTTTTAAACTGCTTAGATACTGAAATTGATCAAATATCAGTCTAGCAATTCTATTTTAAGTTACAATAGATTATCACATTAATTTGCAACGATACTGTATTTTATCACATGAAGTTTTATGTAATATAAAAATAATAAAAATAACTTTTTTACTATACTTATTTCCTTACTATAACAATATATATTGTGCGTATATTTCATATATATTCTTTAAACAGTTATATATGTTTTTATATAAATAGTTCTTTTCTAAGATTATTAAAAATGATTAAAAATTATTTCAATTTATAGTTTAGACATATATTTTATGGTACATTCTAATGACATAAACAATCTCAAAAAACATTTATAAACTATAACAAGCATAATTTTTTAGAATAATCGGGATAAATTAATTATATATATTAAATATAAAATTTATTATAAATTTTTCATTGAGTTCCCAAATTACTAAACTCTGATATTTTAATCTAATGTAAATTAATTTGCGATTTAAGAAATAAAAAAATTTTTATGTAAAAGTGCTAAATAAAAATCAAATGTATTGAGACAAAATGTTAAGAT
The DNA here is from genome assembly GCA_003063805.1 of Aphaenogaster ashmeadi. Lineage (NCBI taxonomy): Eukaryota > Metazoa > Arthropoda > Insecta > Hymenoptera > Formicidae > Aphaenogaster > Aphaenogaster ashmeadi. The sequence continues at coordinate 56,872 of NJRQ01000523.1, forward strand.
ATAATCTTTTTCTCATTCATTATTAATGCTCGTTACTTGTTAACGCGAACTCGTCGTACCATAGGAACGTCATATACCAAATTTAAGAAGGCATTTGTTATATGGGTGAATGTCCTTATCCACGCAATAATTTTATAATTAATTTCTTTTAACAGCGGTGGCGTATCTTTTATTACTGGAGGAGGTTCTCTTCTGAAAAAAAAGTATCAAAAACAAGTGTATGATTTCAAAAACAAATTAATTTGGCTTTAAAATTTTATTACTATTTTATTATGTATATAGAAGTTTTATTTATTTTAATAATGAATTTATTCCTTACAATATATAAGTTATGTGCTATAAGTATTGTGCAAAAATTTATAAAAGTATTGACTCAAGAATCAATCTTTCTATCAATCTATAGTAACTTTTATCTTTATAAATAGAGCTACAATATGTTATAAAATTTTAATAGAAACTCATACGCTTTTCGTAACAATATCTTATAAATTTTGTAAGAATATCTTAACACATTTACATGATATGATATTTACCTTTCGTTATCCAATTGCTTCGTTTGATTGGTGTAAGTGTACATGTAGCATGCTGGATAAGAACTCGTAGTTTTTATTCGATGAAACTTCCCTGTTTCGACAGGAATCGATTTTTTCTTCGGCACAGTGATCACATCCATCGTTTCCTCTTTGTTATAAGTTACCTCACCTTCCAGCACCGTTAAAGAAACATTCGCGAAATCAGTGGATATGTAGTTTTCCAAGTACATCCCTGGAAAGTCAGCCACGAATAACACATCCGTGTAATTCGACCAAGTGTATACGTGCTGCTGAATTTCATCAATTTTATGTCTGAAAACCATAAAAAGTAGAATAATTAGAGTAAGAAAATAAATGCGCGGTATATAAGTACGTTATTAAATTAACCATAAATTTTATATAATTTTTTTAAGCTCGCTTGACTAACAGAGGTAGTTACCAATTATTATTAATTATTCTTCATAGCCTAAATAATTAGTATTATTTTTTGCGACATATTTGACACTATCAATATTATATTTATATTATATCTAATAAATTAATTCAATGATTATAGATAGACATACCGATACGAACTATACTGCGTGAGTAATGGCATCAGGAATGAAACGGGCTTAAATGGATGCCAGTCGACTGTCAACATATCGACGTTCGGATCAAAGATTCTCTGTTGAAACCTGCCGTTTAGCGAACACCACACGTCCATATAAATGCTTAAATTCGTAGACAGTTTCATCCACTTTTCTTTATCCTCAGATTGGTGATCGACCTTCAACGCTTCCTCTTTTCGACGCATCAGATTGTCCTGAATATTTACACATAGACAAATTTAATATTTAATTAATGAGTTAAATAGCATCATATGTAATAATGGTATAAGAAAATAAAATTATTAAGAATTTATTGTAAAACAGATATTTATTTGTGGCATTTAAAAACCTTTAAGCATTGCGAATATTGCATCGCCATGTCCCCATGTCTCAGCCATCGATCTCCTTGCACCCACGCGTCAGGATCTAAATATCGTACCTCGTTGTTCGCGTTATCGTGCACTTTAATCACTACGAGTATAGTGTCCCAGGCATGAACCATCATGTCCCAGGAATAACCATATAGACCAGGTACCCAATTGTTATAACCCTGAGGCATAGAATATTTCATTTTTATTGAAGATATATGGCAAATTATGTAAATTTAGAAAAACTTGCAATTAAAATCGTTTTATGTATTATATATAATTTTGCGGAATGAATTTAGTTGTGAAAATGAATATATCATCAAAATCTTAGAAATATAATTATTATTTGTATGAATACTGGAGTGATGTGATGTAATGTAATAATATTAATGTTAATAGGTTTGGTACCTTCGATATAAAATGCGAGTACGGCAGAAAAAGCTGCAGTACGATATGGCACAGCAACAGCGACGCTACAAACTTTTGTTTTCTTGTAGCTTTCGATGATTGCTGAGTTCTCCGAATCTTTTTATTAATACTTGTTGTTTTTTCATTCGAATTCTGAGATGATTGTGTATCGTTATCTTCTTTGTTAGTTTTCTTTTCAGATTTTGATTTAACAAAATAATCTTTATCTTTTTCCTCACTCGTTGCTTTCTCTGAAAGTAATTGTACATGTTTTAAAACTCGTATTGAATTATTATTATTGTGAAAAAAAATATTATTTACCTTCATGTATCACTTCATTATGTAAGATCTCATTTGAAGGCAATACTAAGTAATTGGATTTTAGAGATTCTTTTGCTTGAATATCAGTCTCTTTTACGCTATTTGCGTCGATTGAATTTGCATTAACTGGTAAAGTCTTTTGCTTCCTAAAGTACAATCCTAATCTACGTGGCCAATCTACACGGCAAAAAAGCGGCATTGTTGCCAGGCACACATATGGAAATATTCCTGAAAAGATTTTTTTCTGAAACCTCTTCTTAAATTTCATATAAATAATAGTGCAAGAAAAATATTCTTATCAAGCCTTATTTAAAACTTCTGCTAGCTATTTGTTTTAATTTATTTGTTTAAATACACGGAAAGAACGGTTTTGCTGAAGTATTAAAAATTTGGCCAGATACAGATCTGAAAATAATTTTGTTAGACCATCAAAAATAATTATGTGGAACGCTCAAATATGATGATGATGCTGCAAAAGGTTTTGATATTCCAGCAACTATTTTGGGCGTCCTACATAATTATTTTGATAAACAAACTTATTTTCTCAAAATTATTTTCAGATCTGTATTTGGCTAAATTTTTAGATATTTCAGCAAAACCATTCTTTCCGTGTAGTAATTACCTATGCTAAATAGTCTTGAGTTCATAAAATGAAAAGCTGTGCAGAAGACCATGGACGGTATACGTGTTTTCTCGAGCAGCATCCAAAATCCGACGGACAGATCGAAGATAAAGCCGAACCAGTGGACGATTAGAAAGTCAATCTGTTCAGTAGACAGAAATATTCTGCAAGAGAGCATTTTCCTCATAAATATACTTGCCAGCCGGAAAACAATTCTATTCTTATTTTACAACGATGCAATTTTCGTTCGCTGGAATACGTGATTTGCCTATTGCACAATTTTTGTCTTCTTTTCGAATAAAGCGGTGTCTACAATGAGATTTTAAGTCGTAAGATTTAACATATCGACCAATCACAATCAAAATTGCGGTCTTAATTTTAGAATGCTCAACTGTGATTGGTCGACATGTTAAGTCTGACGACTTAAAATCTCATTGTAGACACCGCTTAATGCGAACGTCACTTACTTGAATGGATGAAACACCCAGTGTCTAGACAGATTCGTCATGGCGTAGCCTTCGAGCCATTCTCTGCCGGACTTTTTTAAGCCGGCCAAGAAGTAAAGCGCGAAGAATTGAAATTTCAGGATGAAGTAATTCCAGTACGGCACGGAGTTGCCGTCCCGTTTCGCATTACTTGCATCTAACGCGCTAAGAAATGATAGGACGTTAAATCTCACTGGCGATCAATGTGCGTTAGGAAAATTGCTGGGAATACGGATATTCAACTTACAAATACTTGCTCGCTTCCGTTCCCCAGAACAGGGTGGCCACGATGCCGTAGAGATAGGTGTGATTGTTCCAGTAGCTCTTTTCCAGCAGAAAGATGTACCAGTAAGGCAACACGAAGCAGGCGCACGCGATCTTGAAGTGCAGACCGAGCGCGATTCCGAAGGCACCCATCCACATCACCGCGTATATTATTATCATCCATGGCAGCGATAGTGGCTTCATCCCGTGGATCAATGGGAAGTGACAGTCCCACGGATCTCCCCATTTTATGTCGACGTCTGCGAATCCTCTCTCCTCGACGACGTCTATCACCATGCACAGGCCTGGAAAGAGACGCGACTTGTCACATGGATTTTCAGAATGTCTTGCTGAAATCCTACAAGTAGATTGAAAAAGATATTGGGATTGTTCGTGATTTATAATTGCTTTATAAATTATATAAAAAGACTTGTATCTGCGTAATTTAAAAACGGCTTTAAATATTAATTACTCTTTTAAATATCTAATCGAGCTTGATTGCGCACCGCACAAACGTTATTAAGATAAGGAGGCTCGTAAGTAATGCACTTTTTCTACGGGCGATATAGAATCACGGTCGTGCTTTTATTGGCTCGAGCCATTAATTCTCATGACTGCTTTAATAGGTCTTAAATCGTGTCTAGTTCTTACAATTCAAATTCTTCACTCCATTTATAAAGTCTTGCGATAAGTAGGATTAAACTGTATGATAATAGCGATGAGCCAATTGATTGATTTGTGGAATGCTTTTTTAATCTTAACGTCAATAACACATAATTACGATATAATTAAATTTTATAATTACGATATAATTAAATTTTATAATTAGAATTTAATAATTTATTAATCATTCTTTTACCATCATTTTATCTAATAATTTTAGTCACTCTTTGGTAAATATATAAAAAATAAAATTGAAATTACATAAAAAAAATATATAAAATTAAATTAAAAATGTATTTACTAATTGCATATAAACTGTAAGAAACACAATATTAAGAAGTTAAAAATATAGTAAAATTTTTTTTATATAAAAATATTAAATATAATTTTAGTTATTAAATATATAATTTTATATATATATCAATAGAACATTAATCAAATATTTTAACAGTGTTTTAATTCTTGGAAGCTACTTAGTTTAGCTTATAATTAGAGCAATTATGTAACAATATAATTATTGATATGCTGGCTTACCAAATAAAGCTCTAGCCACTCCCAGACTGGCTGGATCGGTCGGGCGATATAGGAACTGAGTAAATTTTTCAAAACTTGACACATCGCTTATTTTAAAACCGAATAGTCTTTCGAAATTGTTATTCAACGACGGTTTCAATGATAACCAACGTTCAGATACTAATTTCACGGATTTTTCTACGTGTGACCCATAATTTGTCGATATAGACGTATTTTTCGTCGGCTCATCTTTTTTCCTCCACATACCACCGCTTCCAGTTCTGCAAGCAAACAACAGATTATTAATTTCTTTTTATTTTATTTTCGAGTTATCTTGCCTTTCTAATCTTACCTGAAATAAAAACTGAGAAGCGCGCTTAAAAATTATATTATAATAAAAAATATAAAGTATGTGAAGTATTTAGCGTAGTTTTTATGTATAAGCTTTACATTATTTGTAAAATAGAAGATAATTATGATATCGCGTATTAGGAAAAACATATATATATATATATAAATAATTATTTTATTTAATAGATTGTTGCGTGGAATGTTGAAGTTCTCCAATTTAAAAGAGACGTGTTTAAAATAACGTGTAGAATATAATGATTCTTTACGGAGCGAAGTATGCTCAAGTGATAAACTTTTCCAGGTACTTATTTCTGTTAATTTGTAACAGGAAACTAGTTGTAATGTATGGTGATTGAATGAATTGTGGTCGCGCGCGCTGCCGACGAGCAAATCATACTTTCATCGAAGTGATTTTATAATATTAAATAATGTTCAACTTATTTACGTGCTACTTTAGTCAATTCAAGAATGATACCGTCGCGTATATAATAAGTTAATAAATTATTTAACATCAGAGAAATTAATATTAATAATAGTATACTATTATAGTATATTATTGATAATATTATTATAAGAGAGAGTATATCATTAATAATATTATAATAATATTATGAATAATATACTACTACATTACGTTTATTTCAAAGACCGCAATGCAGTTATGATTCTGGGAAACTACACGTGCGACGATTATCGAAACAATTCTCGCGCATGCAGAATATATTGCACACTCGTCACGTGTTTCTCCCTCCCCCCCCCCAGAAAGTCGATGCGGTTTCAAATGCATGTAGATTTTTAGTAGAACGAGGGGCAAAGAGATCAAGGGCGAATCATATTTAATACCTGGCTAGGTTCCCTTCAGGAACGGAGATGACACTGTGAGAAGTCAGCCACACACCGGAGTTGGAAGACAAGATCTTCGTCTTCGCTCTTGGTAACGTCGTGTGGCTGGTCGGCTTCTGTCTGGAGTCTGGACAGTTGGTGAAGGAAGAGGAGCACTTCGCGCCGGTTGTTCCAGAGGCTCAGAGTAGGAATACCGTCGCCAGGCAACGTGGCACGAATTATTGACCCGCGCCCGCGCAATAATTATACTTCACGGCATTTCTTCATCCTACATGCACTAGGATTTCGCAGATAGACATCATTGATATCTCATCGAAAGCGAAATCTATAATCGAAAAATATATCAGCTGTCTAAATAAATAATTACAATATATTAAAATTAGAGAGATTATTCTCAGACACATTTTATGGTGAATAATTTAGAACGCAATTTATGTGTGGAAATATTATCTTTGTGCTTATTATAAACACTGTAAAAAAAGTATGTAAAATTACAGGACAAGTGTAAAAATTATATGTAAATAAGTGTAAAAGTATCATTATTTATAACGGAAACGTAACAAACTCATATATATATATTTTTACAACAATTATTATTCTGAAAATACGTGATTTTGTAAGTTTCCATCATAAATAGTAAAGTAATATTACATCCCTTTTTTACAGTGAATGCTACTTTATTAAAGTGCAATAATATAAAAATATAGTTCCAATTATAAATAATTACAATATATTAAAATTAGAGATTATTCTCAGACAAATTTTATGGTGAATAATTTAGAACATAATTTATGTGTGGAAATATTATCTTTACGCTTATTATAAATGCTACTTTATTAAAGTGCAATAAGAATATAGTTGCAATTTAATTATCTTATCAATGATCGATAAAACTAAATAGAAAAAATTACAGATAGCAGCAATAAAATATTTATCTTAAAAAAAAATTTTATTGCATTCGAAAAATACTATTTTTTAATATTTCTTAGATTGTAATATGAAACTCGATTAAACAAGATTCAAATGTATTGTAGCATATAAGTTCGATGTCTTCTATATATAGAATATATGATTCATAAGATCTCATTAACAGTGTCTAGATTACGTTCATGAGCTATATGCAGCTATGTTACTTTATATGTTACTCATGCAACGCGGTCGCAGCTTAAGCAACTATCGTTTCGCTAAATTGAATTGCGCACTTTAATCACGGTTTCTAATTAGAATTTTAAAAAACAATTTTCCATTAGGACAATTATTGAACAAATAGCTTTAAGATATTCCTGGAAAGCTCATGAAAATTAAAATACTTTAGATAAATTCGAGATAACGAGCGAATAAATCAAACTCGAGACATTTTTTTTCCCGCGACAGAAATATTCGGAGCGGGGTTAACAGCTTGTGATAATTAGCCAGGGCCTTATCGTGCGGATTTTCACGCGAGGTTTCTTCGCATAGTAACACACAACCGCCCACTATTATTATCGACGTTATATCGCAATCAAGCTGCTTTTCGTGTCGGTTGTAGAGCGATGCGTATCGAGCGAGAAGATCGACGTACGCACGATTGCAATAACAATTCGGACTCGAAATGTTCGCGACACTCGCGGATTCGCGATAACGATTCCGGCGACTTGCGAAAGACGGCGAGGGCGACCTTCTCGCGAATGCCGTATCTGCCGGGCTGCTGCGTCAGAGTGCACGGACTGTCTTTCTCCGCGAAGAAAGCATCTCCTTGCCCATTCGCCCCGCCGCGCGCGTTCAGATACAACTCGCGTTATCTCTGCTTGCTAATTTCGCTCCATATAACAGAACCTGGATTCTTAACGGGGCAACAAATGAGTCGGTTGTAAGATTTTACTTTATGTTTTCTGTCTACGGAGTATATATACAATGTAGGAGAGAAGAAAATATCTTATCTTGAAGAAGTAAGATATTCAAAGCTTTCCAGAAAACCAGATTATAATTTTAAGATTATCCAACGAATCTAAAATTGATTTATCTTAGAAAAATTTTGGAAGCAGTCATTGTACAGGCAACTATTTGATACCATTAATTATTTTTCGTTTCACAATATTTGTTTGCGCCCCTTTCCGAATTGCTAAAGCCCGGGTGCGACATTAAGCGCAGTATGCTGCAATAAAATTTGCATGTTGCAGACGATAGCAATAAATAAGTGTACGTAGTAAATAATGACTCTGTCACAATGGCCGAAATTATTTAATCGCGCTGCCCGGAGCCGCTGAATCGGCACCAGGAGTCTTTTCGATCTCGCAGCTGGGGCGTTTTAATGAATGGACGTCATTTCGCACTGTATATATATCCCCAACGGCCGTTTTAGGGCTGTAAAACAAAAGACTGATTTATTTCAGCACGCCCCTCAATCTGTCTCCGTGGACCACTTTTGATTAGTGCTGCCTCTTCAAGTTTCGGCCCTCCAAAACTGCCACCGTCTCGTGACGGATTTTACCCCGACGAGGTCACCTGGCCCGATTTGAATGCACCAAAATCCAGTCATTATGCCATAATTTTACTAATATATCTTTATAAGACAAGAGAGTTGTAACAAATTAATTCTTTAACACGTGAAGAGATATAGATAAATGTTATTGTATTAATAAGAAAGTAGAATTGATAAAATTGTAAAAATAAATAAGAGATTTTACAGAATTGTTATAATTAGATAATATACTATTATACGACAATTAATCTGCATTTTAATAGAACAATAAGTAATAGAGCCATGGTGTCATAAAAGTCAATTATAATCATTTGAAGTCGGCCATTTGAAGCTGACATGTACAACGCGTATCTCAACAGTGCCTATCAACTTCAATTAATTTTACGACGCTCGTTTTGTCAACTTTGAGTCCAAAGACGATAAATTAAATCACAAGTGTCGATCTCGCAAAGATTTTAAATGGTTGAGAGTGAAGTATATATGTATATTAATTTTATATACATATATTGAAATAATTTTAATCAAGAGGATTTTAAAGTTTAATTTTTTAAAAAATGAAACAAATTTTATTGAAAGTAAATTGCGTAAAGTAATCTTTGTTGACTTCGTCTGTACATTTACATTTAAAATTTTATTCTCACAGATCTTGATTCGCAAAAGAAGAGTGCGTCCTCGCGCGCGTTTGCGCGAATATTTTGCGTTGCCCTCCATCGGGCAATAAATCTAGTCCAGTATTTTAAGCGTAAGCGGAGAAATTAATACCAGTATTCGTTTATTCCGGCACGGGCCACCCCGCGTATTTGCTGAGCGTATTTATTTTGGAATTCGAGCGGCCGCACCTGGAATCGAGAAGAGAGCGAGAGAAACCGAGGCGGAGAACATCGCGATCGCAGACGTCTATTTGCTCAGCTATTTATCACGGTTTATTATTTCCCATTGTCGGCGAAGTCGGCGCATTGTTGACGCACGAGAAGGGCCAAGGCGAATCTCTAAAACCGTGTCCGATCGAATTTGCATAGAGAGCGCAGGGTGCATCCGATTACAGGCTCTATTAATTGCGGTCTCGCATTGTTCTCGCGACTCGCGGGGTCGGATTTGTCCGTTTCTCGGATTACTGACTCCTTTTCAGGCGGAGGGTTCGATCGAACCCTAAAATATCGAAAAGTACTTGCCTTAATATAAGTATGGACGCAATTTTTATATACCTGCATTTGCAATTTCTCACATATTGCATTTCTCATGTAAATTTTTATAGTTATATTTAAAATTTTCATAAAAGAAAATATTTGTAAAATTAGAATGAGATTGTTAGAGCAATAGGTATAACGCATCTTGACGAAATAATTCATCACAAAATAAAAATTTTTTACAATGCATACAGTATATGTTTAGAAACAAAGCTGATATAAGAATCGATATTATTTTTCACACTTCTTTCAATGTTTCTGAGAATAATTCGATGAATATTTATTATTGCTGGCACTTTGGATCACGGACTCTTGTGTAACAAACATCGAGGGATAGCTGCCAAGAAAGCGAAGGCTGTGAGGTGAGGGGGGTGGAGTTAGATAGAGTGGGCAAAAAATCGGGCATAAAATTAACAGTATACAGCCAGCAGAAAGCAGTTTGTTGCTCGGCAGTAATATTTCACGAAGGTCTCCCCTGCGGGGCAGAGTGGGTTCGTTCTCCAGGGGAGGACGCAACAATAGAACCCTTTACCGTGCCCCTCCGTGCCCAGAGCCAGCATCCATACATCATCATTCATACTGGAAAAAAAGCCGGGGGCACCTTTGCAGAGCGCAAAGGTTGGGGGACGGCGGAACTTTCGAGGCACCCCGAGTATTCCGCATCAAGTATTTCCCGAACGTATCGAGAGATTACGAGTCTTGTCCGAAAGTAAACTTTTCAGCGATTTACGAAGCTTTGTCTATAGAGTTTGAAAAGTATGATTGTCCTCTGTCGTTTTGAAACAATTGCGACGCTACTTTCCATACTGCCGACAATTTAAATTTTAAACTATTTTAATTTAACATAAAAAATGTATGATTCTATATTAAAATTAAAATTTCAGTAGTATATAGAGACAATTAGATAAATTATATTTAAATGACATTTTTATGTAAATTGTTTAAATTAATCATTTAATAAATATATCTTACTGCATGTTTCTGATTTTGTCGTATTAATTTTTTATATTCTAATCATGCGATGAATGCGATGTTTCAACATGCAAAATTTGCAGAAGAGATGCGACGTCTCTCGTAAAAATCGCGACGTGTCATTTTCGTGGCTATTGCGTTTTCGGAAGTCAAACTTCACCCCTTGGATGAACACGCCTTCTGGGGAAGAAAGGATTGCTCCGTAAACAATGACGGGTAAAAATCGAACCGAAAAATGTGCGAAACCGTGATCGGCCGAGGGAAGAGAGGATCCTTGATCGTTAAAGGAAGATACACGATCAGTTTGACCTGGGGTCCATCGATCACGCGAGAAATGGCAGCCGTCGAGTTCGCCGGTATCGGGAGTCGACTCGGCCTGAAGTGAGAACTAAAAAGAACGCGAGAGACGAGCGTAATCCGCTTTCCGAAACGAGGCAACCCCTTCGACGACGATCCATCGGCTGTGTCACAGCACGGGTGACTGATTGTAAAACCATAGAGTAACCCACAAAGGGTTGCGACGCGAAGCGAGCGACAGAGAAACGAGAGAGTGCAGACTGCAAGAGGGAGAGGGTTTAAAATTGCGCCTTGTAATCGACGTGTAATCCTCTACAACCGTGACAGCCCGAACATAATGCGCGCAACGAGAGATGACCAGTTTGTTTTCTCTGGTAGATAATGGGCGACCCTGAATGGTGACGGTTTATTCTGTTAACCCCCTTCCGTTGCCACGGAAAATCGCGGTGGGCAGTATAAGTGCTATAAATGGAAATTTTAACATTTCTTGTGGAAGTTAATATGAAATCTCTAAGCGCAATGACATTTAAATTTTCTTTTTTTTAAATCAAGCTAAGCTTCTCAATATCATCTTCAATATATTTACGAAAGAAGGTTTTGAGAAACTACCCATACAGCACAGAACATTGCAGCAACATTGCAGTAACATTGCAATATTGCCGAAATGTTGCTGCAATGTTCTGTGCTGTATGGGTAACTAGTAAAATTCAATAGTTCAATATAATTTAATTTACCAGATAGTAAAATTTAATATAGTTATTTCATGCAAATTGTGATGGGCAGTACAACTGCTGTAAATGGAAATTTTAACATTTCTCGAGGAAGTCGATAAATGCTTTCACCAAGCGCAATGACATTTAAATTTCCTTTTTTTAAATCAAGCTAAGGTTCTCAATATAATCTTTATATATCCACGAAAGCGTAAGAAGGTTTTAAGAAATCAACTAGTAAAATTCAATAGTTCAATTCAATAGTTCAATATAATTCAATTTACCAGATAGTAAAATTCAATATAATTATTTCATGCAAATTGTGTTGGACAGTACAACTGCTGTAAATGAAAATTTCAACATTTCTCGAGGAAGTCGATAAATGCCTTCAAGCGCAATGACATTCAAATTTTTTAAAAATTAAATTAAGTTTTTCAATATAACTTTTATATATCCACTTATGATTTACAGAAGCGTAAGAAAGTTTTAAAAATCCAGCTAAACCAGATATTAAAATTCAATATAGCTATTTCAGGCATAATTTTCTGTCAAGCGATTTTAATATACCGCCTTGAATACATTATTTTAATTAATAAGCGTCTAAGCGTGATTTATGCGTAGGCAGATAAACACTTGATCAATATTCCGTTCGATTAGCATGACTTAGGTCAGTCTTCCAGAAGTGTGATCTCGATCACGCTTCCTTCACGCTTCGCTCGTCGCAGCTGCCGCGTAGCTTTAGCTTTGCACAGAGCTCGTTTACTTTTTTCCGCTGAAAATCGCAACAGCGAAGTTTTTTTTCTATCATCCCGAAGGGTGTCTTCGCACCCGAGCTTTCGCTTCTTTTCAAAACATAGCGCGTCATCTGTCACGCTTCCGTAATCCATCAACGATATTCGTTGTCATAATTTGTATTCCATGTCAAAATGAAAAAATTGCAAGTTGCATTTATTATATTAGACAATTAGAACACGATGAATTCGTCTTAATATATTTATAATCCTATTAATTATTAATATGCCTTCCGATCACAGTCTTGTTTCTTTGGATGTGGTTTCGCTGTTCACCAATGTCCCAACTGATCTCACGACCAATAGCTTAGAAAATAGATGGGAACTCATTAGTAATCACACGGATCTCCCTAAGCACGAATTCATGAAAGCGGTGCTTCTTATATTTAATTCTACTTTCTTTACCTTTAACAATAAATTTTATAGACAGACCTTTGGTACCCCCATGGGCTCACCACTGTCCCCAGTAATAGCCGATATAGTCTAACAAGATTTAGAAATTTCAGTATTAAAAAAACTCATCTTTTTTTGTCCCTACTTTTTATTTTCGATACGTAGATGATATTTATTTCGCCCCAATACCGGCTTGGCTCACATTGGCTTATTTTTTCCAAATTTTCCTTGATTTTATATCTGAGAGCCTACTATTATTAATATTTAGTATTAATTATTAAGTAACTGTTCAATCTTAAAAAATGAGAAGCTTTGTGAATTAAAAGGGCGAGACATCGATTCGACGCAAGTCGAATGACGTACGCGTTGTTTACGCGCGCATATTAATTCGGATAACGGATAACGTGGGCGACATGTGAACGAATTAGAATCTGATTAGCATTCGTCTTCGAACGACAGTACATAATCGTCGGAGCGGGAGAGCTGACGTGCTCGCATTATCGCGCGTATACGAGGGATATCCATTCTGCGCGCGCGTTCGTCCGGAAGGACGTTTTTAGGCCGCCGAAACTGCGGGGGTTACAGGTACCCCAGTTAGGAGACACCGCTCGCTCGGTGGAGCATGGACGATTGTCACATAGGGGGCTGACATCGAAGGGATCCGTCCTGCCCCGCTGGACCTTGTTTTCAGGAAAAATGTAGCGATTTTTATCGGTATTCCGTTTCTCCGCGGGGATCGGATCCTTTGGGAGTCTGTGTTTTCCTTTGACCTCGGCGACTTACGACGACTTACGACGAAGGGGATGCAGAAGGGAGATAAAAGGAATATCACCCGGGAGGCCCTCGCGGTAAATGGATTTCTATTAAAACTAATTGTAAGTGTATATTTCGCGTGTGTGAAATATATATAGCGATATTTCGAGAATAAATGTAAAATACAAGTTAAAATATATAATATTATAAATAACTACTTATTGGAATTGTACACAGAGAGAATTTTCTCTTAAAATTTACCCTGAAAATCATGGTAGTCATGGGACAACATGGTATTTCGAAGATTTTAATGCAATTTTCTCTGATTAATATCTACCACAATAAAATATAAAATATATTTGATTAATTTTACTAAAATACATAGTAAAATTTCCATAATTTTAAAATATGTTAAAATCTTATGATTCTTTATTGTTTTAAATTGAATAGATGCCAAGTAGTGCTAAACATGTAAAATATCTTATATAAATTTTACAATACAGCATAATATTTTCAATCTGACTAGTCGCTTATGATAATTTTACCATGCAGCATGGTAATTTATTGGCTAAGTCCGATGATTCTCGGTTTTTTTCGTGTCGGGTGTTACAATCTGCTTGGTAATATTTTTATTATGTCGTTTATAAAATGTTTTCTTCCATATTTCAGAAATTCCTTTCGTTACCAATAATATTTGACAGGTTGCCAAGTTGTTCCAAGTTTATTACCAAACATAGTAAAATTTGTAGTGAATTTTGCGGCAAAATATAACGAAAAATTCTCTCCGTGTAATTAACTATGTTTGGATATTTTATATATTTTTTATGGAAATAGATTTGCTTTTATCGATAAGTAACGTAGTACGATAAGAGAGAAGTTAAAATTATTTGTAATAAAAATTATCGCATAATCTATTCGTCGACCGAATCTTTTTCGACGCACTTGAGTACCTATTTATGCCGCTGCTGCAGTTTATCTTATAGTATATCGCAATAGAAGAGCAATGGCGCGTGCGGCCTTTTTTCTCGACGATATTATTTCACGGCCAACGGCAACTGTTTTACTTGCTCGCGGACCGGACCACTTCGTTCTCAAGTGGCCGGCAGCATCTGCGATTACTATACGTGAAACACGCATGTTCGTTTTTTTATGAAAGACTCGTTCGTGAAAAAGGTTGATTTAAAGATTGGCAATTTTTTTGCCAATAGACCAACCGTGGACCAAGGGTGAAATAATTATTTTTAAGAAATGCAGAATACGAAGAGCACTGCTATTGAAAATGCAAAGTGTGGAAGTTTCGAAGTCTCACTTTTTAATAGTATATATTTTTATAAATTACTTGGAAATGTATTTTCTGCGGTGATACTATAGCTATTATTAATATAGCGGATAATTCCTACGTTATTTGGCCCATATTCTTGGCCCCGAGTTCCTAAAGAGATAATGATCGCTGCTAGGAGGGAGAGCGGTAATATAATACACGAGGAATCCCTCGGGATGTGGAGAGGATGGGTCCTCGCGAACTGCGCGGACAAAGGCTCTCTCCCTCGCCGAGTATTCCCCAGAAACGGGCTCCTGTCTCCCGAATCGGTCCGACCGTCTCGGATTTTGCGATGCGATGAGTCGGTAAATCCCATTTTTATCGTAATCAATGACTCACGTATTGGGAATTCGGCGGACGTGGTTTCCTCGTAACTCATCAGAGCGAGGGAAAACTACATCGAACAGATTACTTAACATTCTATGACTATAGTTAACTGAAATGCGAAGCCTTCATTTATATATGGAAAATTGAGATAATTAAAATAAATATAGTTAGAACAATAAATGTATCATTGTGTAACAATATTATTGATAAAATATGCAAGTATATTACTCCCTCAGTATTTATTATCTCACTATTGATGCGGAAGAAATTAAAGTTACGCGAATCCGTTAATATGAAGGACCGCCCTATTCTCGACGCTCCGGCAGATAAATGAGACAATGAAGTGATAGTACACGAGTACGAATATAATGGTAATGGTCGCTGGTAACCGGGGACCGAGGCGGAAGATAACGATCTGCCGGCCATTGTGCGTCGACGTGCGTTTACGGTGTACGGGGCACACGAGAGGTGGCTGGCGTTAACGTCAAAAGGCGTTACTCGCTCGAATTGGCTCACCTGGCGGCCACGGTGAGGTATCTGATCGGAAGGTATCTCGACCTCGATGAGATTCACAGTGGATTCTAATGTGACCACTTTGTTTCACTCCCTTCGGACCACGCAACGCGCCGGTGGTCTTCTTTCATCCGTTAACGGAAATTGCATTTGCCGACATAACTCTTAACACGTATTTTTTCGAATAACCGGATGTCGTATGCCTCTATTTTTTGCGGATAAACAAAGAGCTATATATGGATTGATCCTTTGCTATAATATATTTTTAACGCTAGAACTATCGACAATTAATTTCTGTTACTTAAGTATACTATATATATGCATTGTTGGAAAATTTGTGTACTTTTGAGAAAAAATTTGCTGGTTAAAGTTTTTGTGTTAAGTAATCAACACATTCATATGTAAATTTAACACATGTCTGCTTTGTTTTAACTGAACTTAACAAATATAAAATGTAAAATTATTTAAATGATTTTAAAAATATGTTAAAGTAATACACACAATTTGTACGTATTATTAAACGTGTTAAAATTTACAGAAAAAGAGTGTTGATTTTACTCTATAATAGAAGTGGGGATGACTGTGTGTTACTTATTACCATTCTTATATGAAAAGAACATTTCTTATATGTTAATTTCATCATAAAAGTTATGTTAATTGTACACACAATTAACTTTAAATTACGATCAAAATTACATTTCTTTTTTGTTGAAATATTAACACGATATCAGTGTTACCATTTAACACATCCATATTATGTTAAATTAACACAAAAATTTGAGTGGACCGTTTGGGACATGTGATTTATGTTAAATTTAACACAAATTTTCCAACTGTGTGTCTTTGAAAGAAGGGCTGAAGGGGAAATTTAAACATATTTACATATTGCAATAAAAGTTGTGGAAAATCACAGAAAATGCACTATTATAAATTTGAGAAATTAAGAAAAAATTACAAATTCATCATCTCAACTGCTTTGGGTAGTTCTAATATTAATATAGAATTATCTAATATTGACAGAGTGCGATTTGTCGCGATCGTAGGGCTTTTCTATCTTGAGGTAATTTTTGTCTTTAGTTTGTATATTTCATTGATGTAATCGATCGATCGGATTTTCTCTTTGAAAAGTAATCGCATGTATTTCGTCGAGTCGTTTGTACTTGCGCGGAGGAGAGCCGTTATCTGAATCAGATTTAAGTGCGGGTGCCTATGATCATCCGCATGGGAGCCAGGGGTGCTTTTGTGAATAGCCTGAGCACGAAACGATTGAAGCCGCCGTATGAATCGTTACGACAATGACGTTACGTCTGCGATCATCTAGAATTGTTTTTATGTATCCTTCATACGTCACCGTGCTTTTTGTTCCTTTCTCGTTTAGCCTCTCTACGCGGATCATTGAGATCTATGTAAGTCATTTCGAAAGATAATTACTTTAAAAAATCTAAACAAAAACAATGCTTTATTAATCTCTCCTTACTCTTCTAGACAGCACTTAATTGTATCGAACTTTTGTTATCAAGATCTACAGGAAAAGTTTTCGTTCAAATTTTATTCTATGTATCTGTTACGTATTCGCCGAAATAGTTGTGTAAACTGCTTCAATAGACTACGTGCTTTAATTGAACTCTTCTGCAAACTGCTACGGGCGTATCACGTGCTGCAAACATTTACCCGTGTGACAGGCTGCTCCAATATCCTCCGGCGATTCCATTCGATCGTGTCCAATCCATCCTGTCATACTATTTTGTTTCCTCTGATCACGGCATTGTTGAATTTGCTTGAATTATCGATCGGGTCATTCCTGGCCGTTTTTTTCGGGAGAAGAATATCCCAATTAAAAAAGAATTGAGTTTGAACGTACGTAGGGTTGCCATCCGTCCTCTTTTTCCGGGCACCGTCCTCTTTTTTAGGACGTCCGGGGACGTCCAGGAGGATTTTTCGAATGTGTCCGGGGTAATTATGAATGTCCGGGGTTTAAGGTTTAAGAAAATTTCTAAATATTTTGCATTTTAGATCTAATTAACCACATCATATTCAATCACTTCAATTTACTGATAAAAATCAATAGTTTTGTGCTGATTTGGTTCTTTAATATATTTCATAATTATTTGTTATTTTATTGATATTTTAAAAATACCAATGACAATATAGCATGTAGGTATAGGTACAATAAGGTAGATATCTAATAATAAAACTTCTTTTAAATTAAAAACATGTTTAATTTATGCATTTTACTCTAAGTACTATTGAAAACGAGTTGTAAAATAATTATTCATTTATTGTTTATTATAACCAATTTGCTAACCTATTCGCATTTTTGTATGCGTCCGGGGTTGCAAGCGAAATGTCCGGGGTTTTTGGCTTATGAGTTCTAGTTTTGAAAATTTTATTATGGCAACCCTAAACGTACATACGTATTATTTTTAAGAAGATATTTATACTTTATGAGTTTAATTGTATGTTAAGACGACAATTTTATTTTTTTCATTTCTCTTCTTTTCAACGAAATAATATGATGATTGAAAATCTTTATTCCTGCTTTTAATTATACGGATTTACAAAACTTGCGATAATAAATTATGGCGATGTAAGATATAAAAAATTATATTAATTATACAATATTTAACTAACGTTCTTTTTTATTATTTTAAATTTCTTAAGTCCTTTCAAAAGAAGATATTCTCTTCCGCAAAGATTGACGGTAACGCAGTTAAACACAAGCGTGAATAATAACTTAAAGAGAGAGTTAATTGAAGAGTATCTGCGCTTCAACATTATCTTATCCAATTGCTGTGATGTGTTAATTACTTTAATCGACGCGCCAAGTGCCACAAATAACGTATTTGCCAAGCGAACAGACGACACGTGGCGGCCGCACGTGCCTGCGGCCGCGGTGCGAAACCGCCGAGATTAGCCGGGAATCTCTCGTTCGGCTATGATATCTCAATTACGGTCACTTTTACACGTTGCTCGTTTGACACGTGTCGCCGGTTATGGGGTTGGTGATACGGACACGTGGCGAAGGCATTCGTTCGCGCTCACTCCTCCTCGTTTCGTAGTCTCCGTTCACGTGCACGGCGAGCCGCACGTGACCGCCGTCGTTCATCGCGTTAACTCGAGATATCCGTTTAAAGAAGAAGATCGATGGCGGATGCGACCAATGGACACGCGGCTGATAACGGTGGGAAATACGACGAAGGCGTGAAGAAGCGATGATTAATTGCGCCGGATCGTCTTTTAAGATATTCTCACTACCTGTATATCGGTATCTTTTATAAAATTAGAGCAACGTATTTTAAAAACACGAAAAAAGTAGCTGCCGTAGCTAAAAACTGCGTGTGGTACCTGTGTTAGCCCTTCAATGTCAAAAAATCAAAAATTTTCTTTTTGCAAACGTTTGCCCATCGTTTGCCCATGAATGCCCCGTTTAAAAATTTTCTATTAAACTAGAGAGGGGCAAACAAAAATTCCAACGGGGCATTCGTGGGCAAACGATGGGTAAACGTTTGCAAAACAAAAATTTTTGATTTTTCAACATTGGAGGGCAAGTGTGAAGTTGCCCCCCCCCCCCAAATTGAATTGCTTATAACTTTTGAACTAGAGGGGGGGCAAACAAAAATTCCAACGGGGCATTCGTGGACAAACGATGGGCAAACGTTTGCAAAAAGAAAATTTTTTATTTTTCGACATTGGGGGGCTAACTTCACACAGGTGCGTGTGGTAACTAAATTGCAGTCGTAATATATGGACAGCGAACATATTAGCTGTGATACATATCTATTTCATTGCTGTCGTGACTACCGTTTTGCTGTAGTTTAGAAATTTATAGTCACGACAGCTAACACAGTTTAGCAAACCATAGTTATGGTAGCGAAATTTTTTTTCCGTGTATAATTGCTCTTAAATATTCAAACATTGCATTTTGTAAATTAGCGATATGTTATTCATATGCTACCTACACTTTATCATTTCTTCTCGCAAATTGATAAGCTTGATATATGCACGATTATTTATATTAATAAAAATATGTATCATTTTTTATACGTAATGTATTTTGTGTAAGTGAGCGATATTATCCGTTCAAAATGACGCTTCCTTTCCATTGACATATGGATCAAATTGGTCGAGAATCCAAGTGCCGAAATAACACCCATTCGTCTATATAACAATACAGTATTTCACTTAAAATGCTATTCTTCTTTTTTTATCACCTTCTTAAAGGCACTCATGTCGCCACGTGACACTTTGGCGCCGCAGATGAGCGGATTATTATTTTATCACTGTCCGGTCTTTTTTATCGAGACACCCGTTATCTGTGGGCAATTCTGGTCGAATTGACACGCACTTTGTGGGCAAATATACGCACAGAGATGCACTGTTACAGTTCTGGTTCCGACACGTGGCCGACACGTGTCGCGTGCGATAGTTTGCAGCGCGAAGGTAAAGCGTGGCATGATTCCAGCCAATTGGCTGAAATGGATTATCATATGATAACGTGCATAGTCTGTCAAATTATCTCATCTTCGTCATGAGAGAACATTCTGAATAATATAGAGATACATAAATAAGCATGAATATAAATTATAGGTTATCTTTGACATTATGATATTAACAAGAAAATATATTAGATGTAATCGACACAACTGGCCAAAATTTATTTGAAAAATTCACAACGTTTCGACCATTGGTTCTGGTCCTCTTTAGGTGTTAATACATTATAATAAATAGACGAACATTCTATGAATGTGGCGTAGTGCCTAATAAAGCCAAAAATCTAGACTAAAGAAAAAAGAATATAAGATTCGTTGCCATAAATTACAAAAATTGCAAAA
>NJRQ01000523.1:82763-130663 GCA_003063805.1 Aphaenogaster ashmeadi
ATTATTATCTTTGTCGTTAGTGTCAACAGTGGTAATGCGATTGTTAATTTGGTTTAATCGAATATTAATATGTTTATTGATTAGGTGTGTAGGAAAGCAATTATTCAAAAGGATTCTTTTAATTATTTCTATGTTCGAGTCGTGAAAACGTGTGTTGGAAAGTAAAATTGCACGGTCAACTAAATTTGTTATAATATTAATTTTATATTGATGTGGGTGGCCAGAACCAGAACCCCAATGGTCGAAACGTTGTGAATTTTTCAAATAAATTTTGGCCAGTTGTGTCGATTACATCTAATATATTTTCTTGTTAATTATTCACTGGCGAAGAAAAGTTTTATTGCTTGTTATTATGATATTAAATTCATTTTCAAATAATATAGCATTTATCTTTGTTACACTTTTCTATTATAAAAATATATAAATAATATAACTTTATTTTTCCTAAAAAAAATGTTATAAATAAAAATAAAAGAGTTTAAAAAGTTGATATTATAAGAAACAATTTACTAAAATATAAAAACTATTTTAATTTAAATATAAAAGATATATTTGTATTTTTTATTATTACTTCCCGAATCCGAAATGATTTTAAAGCTTCATATTTCTTTGAAATAATTTCAGAGTTACGTAAAAACATTTAATGATGAAAATGGTCTCGTTCCTCAGAGCCGAATGGGCAAACGGGATGAAAATCTCGTTAAGCGGCTTAAGTACCTTGAAATTGTACGTTCGGTGGTTCACAAAGGTGGACGAGCACCCCCGTACACCGCATTCTAATCGATTCGACATGGTCGTCGTGACTTCGATTTTCCTGCGCGCTGCGCTTCCCCCTCGCTTTGGACCACCGTGGAAAATGCATAACTTAGTTCTTTGGTGCGTTAAAGCCGTCTGCCGACTGCAAGTTGTCCCACGGAAGCTTTTTTACCACCTTCCGGAAGCGACGCACGATAAAAAATTGAAATGTCGACCGTGATACCGATTCGTTTCTCGCCAATCGTTTCCGGAATAGAGACATATGTCGGAAGATTATGATCAAGGGACGGATACCTTTTTTCTTTGTAGAATTTTCACAGAACAAATTATTCATAACAGATAAAAGTATATCTTTTTGTCCTAAAAGATTACATTTAATAATTTTAGTTTAGCAAATACGTAACTAAAAATATAAGTTTTTCTGTAATGTAAGACATATAAATTTCCGTCTTAAATAATTTTCTTGTAATACGACAATTTCTTCTCCATCGTTTAACGAATTTAATGAATATCGATCACAATACGTGCTAGAGATTTCTTCAGCCTCTGTTAAAATCCTTCTAAGTAAACTCATCCGCTAAGCTAAGTGGCAGGTATCCAAACGGTCCCTCTCTTCTTTTAATCCTTTTAAATTCTACGAGAATATAACGGGGACTCTGTACCTACATGAAGTATTTCCTGCTTCCTTCATATCTCCGTTTAATGGTTTACCCGTTACCCGGATGTGATATCGGTATCTAATAAACTCCCACGAGGGGTACACGGTCGGAAAGAAAAATTAGGAAATTCACCCTCGTGGCCCTCTTCTTCTCATGCTCGATCTGGCGCATCGGCTACGTTCTAAGGATCAAAAGGATCCGGCCGGATCGATATTTCCGAAAGTTTGGTAAATCGAGAAAGTATATCGCGCCCGTCGAAGGATCTTTAAAAGCGTCGAAAAGGGGAGAAATTGAGGGCTCAAGAGCGCGAAAATCCTTTCTCGGCGGCTTGCCTCAGATCTTCGCCGTGAAGTGGTGGGTTTCAAAGGGCCGCGGCTTCTTACGAAACAACCGTGAAATGGGGCGCACGCTTCACCAGGATTTCGGGGTGGCCCACGAAGCGATGGTCAGGAGCGCTCGAGGACGCACTAAACGGCCGCCGATACGCGTGAGAAAATCCGGATTCGCGTGAAAAAAAGAGAGATTTATAAAATACGTAAGTTTCATCCCCTCGGAACTGCATTAAAGTGTATAAAATCGACAAGTATATATGATCTTGAAATCTCTTACCTTATTCAAAGAAGTTTTCAACAATAACTGTTTTCAGCAATAATTTCGGCAATAATTCTTCCAGCTTTTTGTTTATGAAGAATTCAAGTATATTCTTTATAAATGTAAAAATAATAATAACATTTTAGCACATATTTTATAATTATCTTAAAGGATGACTAAAGCTGTTACAGTCATTTTTAATTTATTAATTATTCAGTTTTTTGCTCACGTAATGTAATTATTTCTAAATGCGTATCTAATCATGTAATAGAGGATTTATTAGTATCTTTCATCCTTACAGATAGGTATGATGAGAGTGGACAAAGTCATCCAAGCGAGTAAAAGCTTTTTTGTTGATCCTTTAGCCGAGATGGATAGTGGACGATTTAATTAACTTCTTGCTTGCCGTCGCTGGACGGACGTGGATGAAATTTAAACTCGTTGGCAGATGATTCAATAGACGGATGGACAACCGGACAAACCAGCGGACAATTGTCCATCTTCTCCTATTACCTCGTGGAAGTAATTATAAAGTTAAAACGCGCCTAAGTTGTTCCGCTTTAAAACGGATTGTGCTTCTTTTACAAAAAATTCAAGCTGTATTATTAATAAATTATGGAACGAAGAAATTATTAACTTCTCTTACTTCTTCTTTTCTTCTTATATTACATTACCATCTCTCGAATTCCGTTACCGTAAAAATTATTTTTAAATGTATGAGATGGTAAATGCGTGTATAATATATATAATAATGTGAATATATAATAGTGTGGGAAGAATAAATGACAAAACATTAATACCAAATGACGATCTGTCATCACGCAAAAATTAATAGCGTAACAACTAGATTTCCGTTATCGATCACATTATGATCGTTTTTAACTCGTCGCTTGCTCGTAACAGACAGTTATCGTTCCACGCACGGTGTGATTGTTATGAAATAATAATGTGCAGGGTGGCGTTGGCGAGAACGAGACGGCGCAAAGGGGTGAGGTACGTTGCTGGGGTTAGAACGATCGCAATCAAAGCTCGAGCCGGTGTATACCGGGAGAGAGACACGTCACTTTTGTATTTCCGGCGGTGCTCAATATCCGTGACTGGATTTAGGTAGATAATGGACGATGATTAAAAACCTCGCGTCGGAGATCTCGAACGTATATATTACATCGAACATAGGGCTTTAAAACAAAGTTCAAGAATAAATTTTAAATGAAATAATTAAAAATAAAGTTAAAAATAATCCAAAAATATAAAAAATAATGTAAGAATGCAAAAATATTATTTTGCATTAGAGCTATTAGGAATGAAGTCACTTCTGAAGTTAATACAGCAAATTTTAACATTATCATGTTAATTCTTTGGATATTAGGAATTATTTAATAAATAAAATGAAAATATTACATTTATTAATGAAAATTTAAAAAATGATCTAATATATGTACATATGTATATATATATATATATATATAATATTTCGAGATTTATAAATAAAATTTACGTAAAATGTATTCATGTTTATTATAGTTCCTTGTTTTTTCTTTAATTATCTTTTGCAAGCCTAGTAATTCAAGTAATGGTTATGGGGATGTCGCAATTAAATCGAAAGCAATTCAACCAACAAATTTAGCTGATCGCTGTCGACCTCGTTAGAAGTTCCCTCGAGAATCGCCTGGAGGATGACCTGTGCGAAGGACGGGCGCGAAATTTTGCCTTCTCACCCCGCCTGCATAACTCATCGCATGAACTGTGCGAAGTGCATCAAAATAAGAACCACTGCCATTCGTACGTACGACACCAAAATATGGACAGATGGCTCGTTCGATCCCTTTGCTAGTGATGGTGAATGCATAGTGGTTGTGACGATGTTGCTGATCGCGCACACATTAGCATCGTCGTATACAGGGTGCTTATAAATCGTGGATGCAACCCGGAAGCAATCGACGTCTTAACGTAAAACAGGATAACTCTGAAAAATTTCGTTTAATACAACTAGGTCCTTCTAAATGTTTAGATTCTTGGATCGATAGCTTCAGATTCATAGACTGTACTTCTCCCAGGTATTTGGTTCCGCGAACAACATACTCTTATTTTCATCAGTCCTTGAATTTACGCTTTTCTTTATCAATTTTCTATTTAAAACGCTTTTATTTCACATTTTAAATCCATGTAAATTTCCTTGCTTCTTTTATTGTGCGATTCGAGAGACGCGTGCTGCAAGGAACTCTTTCTGCCAATGAACGACTTCTTCTTCTCGTGCCATTAATTTCTCGAGCACCCCATACGCGCCGTGACGAGTCTCCATCGAATTCGTATGGACGACGATGCACACACACATACACACACGCGCGCGCTAAACAATAGTTAAATCAGGACGAGGGGCGACCAAGGGCGCTGTGGGTGTTTAATGAGCTGCCAGCCAGTGACTGAAGGGGAATGACGACAGGGGCCCGCAGGGGGAGTCCCTGAATTCGGGATTTCGGGGTACCCAGCGCGGCGGGTGCAACGAGGATGGGGGATCCGCGTGGGGCACGAGCTACGGCACCACTTGACTGCTTATGGGACCAGCACCCGTGTAAAGTGTAGGAATAACATTGAATATATTTAAAAAGATCTCCGCGCGCTTTCGCCATTTTCAATCTTCGGGGTCCAGTCGCGAAAAAGATTGACAATGACATTGCGATCGTCACCTGACCAAAAGAATAACAAGAGTTAATTCTGACATTTTTAGATAAATATGGAACAATATTATTGGCGTTTGATCTAACAACGAGATTGAATATACGAGAATGTTAGAATAACTTCTTTTATCCGGGATTCCTTGACGCAAACAACTTGTGATCAATGCGTTTGAAATATTCTTTTTTAGTAATACCTTCATGCTATCTTACTTACGTGTCGACCAGATTTTATGCTCAACTGACCGTTGATTTCTAGCGGTTGCTCCGCTATTCAAGAAAACAACGTTTCCGTGAAATAAAACTAGTAGCTTCTTCCTATTGAATCTCCTCCATGAAAGAGCCGCAATGTATGATATTAAATTACTAATCTGCTAGTAGTTAGCGATTTCAAAACGAAGGGCTGTGCTTGGTTACTATATTAAGTTACTATTTGCGGACGATTTGAACAGTTAGGGAAAACCGCTCAGCGGTTCGATAATTGGCCATGAAAAGGAAACTCTATCCATCATCTGTACAGGTAAATCTTTTAAAGACGAATTCCAGATCAAACACAGAGCGTGTAACTGTAAATAGCCGCTGACAGAGATAAACAAGTTATACAAAATGTTCTTGTTAGAAAATAATATTCGATGATAATTAATATAATAATAAATAATGCTAAAATTTTGAACTATATTTAACAAATATTATTTTATATAATCTCTTTTTTGTACATCCATATGCATATGATATTTCAATTAGCATAAAGGTATGAACGTCAGATAATAAATCCAGTTACAGTTTAATTAATATTGATATTTCAAATTAACAATAGCATATAATGATTCAGTCAAGCGCAAGCAGGGTAAATATATGTTTGTTTCAATGAGTCTACTAAGCCTCATTTTAGTAGGGTTTAAATAGACCGTCTTTTTTTCGAGCCCCTCCGATTCGAATAAAACTCACGCAGACAGGAGAGAGATCAAACATACTTTCAGCGCGTGTAATCCTGCATAATCTCAGTTCTATCAGCCCAATAAAACGCGCGCTTCGAACTTGCTTCACAATGAAGCTAAATCAATGATTTGTCCGACGGGGCTTTGGCGCGGACTTAATCCCGGTTTTACATGTGATTAAAGCCCGGGGTGAGAAAGTGTCAAGACGGTTGATGCCATTACGAAAATGCATCGTTTGCATTTAAATCTGAGGAACATTTCAAATAACCAAACATATTCAAATATACATATATACCTCCCCATCTTATTTTAATTAAGATAATTTGCGACACTGAAGAAATTTGTACATTTACGGAGTAAGCGGATGTTGTTGATTCAGGCACAGAAAAAAAATGCTGTTACTTCAATTAAAGTCTACGTCTTCTTCTTCTTCTTCTTTTCAGACCCCGTTTGGCTATCCGACTCAAGTAATGAGAGTCACAGTACCACGCTAATAGGATCTCAGATCCAGAATGAACCTCTTTGGGGACAGAAGAAAGTCTACGTCACGGGCTGCCACAAACATAAATAGTTCATTCAATTGTATTATGATTGGACCAAATATTTACATTATTAAAAGAATAATCTAGATATTTGGTCCAATCATAATACAATTGAATGAACTATTTATGTTTGTGGCAGCCCGTGACGTAGACTTTAATTGAAGCAACAGCATTTTTTTTCAGTGGGCAAATTTGAGTTAGATCATTTTCTATTGCAATCTGTTTTTGAAATTTTCGATAATTATAATTTGTTGAGCATCCATCGACGTCATCATTGTTGTTGTGACAGACGCGATACGTCGCCGATGTCCGACGTCGAGGTTCACGGGTGGCAATCGGACTCGTGATCTGCGATCGGCTTCTCGCGATCGAGAGCCTCGCTGTTAAACCTAAAGCAGCAACCCACATCACTCCGGGATGAATGCCTGGCTGGGTCGGGCATTCTTCAAGTAAATTATAGTCTTGAATGGGTGGCGCGGCGGGGGGTTGGTTGGCACGCGTACCACTGGGGTACACCTGCCCCCCGTAGACATCTGTCCCCCTGCGCGTCTAGCGCTGGAGTCAAACTGTGGGGTACGTATACGCGTACGTACGTGAATATGTTTGTATGTATGTATGCACGTGGCAATGCCCCCCCATTTTTCTCTTTCTCTCTCTCTCTCTCTCTCTCTCATCACAAGTCTCTGTCATCGGCTTGACGTTTTGCGAAACCGTCAATTTTCGCGACACCGATGATTATAGCGGAATAACGGCTGCCGGATAACGTTTTTGAAATTGTTCTCTGGATGTTTATTATATAAAATAGAAAATATGAAATAATATTTTAAACTTTTCAGGTTATTCAAATTTCCTTTCTCGTTTTATTATTTTTCATAATAAAATTTATTCCGGAAAAGAGCAACTTTGTGTTATTACTTTAAATAAATTAATCTGATATAATTTTTAATTTCATCTTTGTTAATAAAATAATGAATAATATATATATGGTTTTTAGAAGAATAAATTATAAATGAAACAAAATTTTCATTTTCAAATTATAATAAGTGATGTTTCAATTCACATAATTAATAAACAGTCTATAAATGCTTCAACCGTAGAAAAATTAAGATTAATTAATAGTTAATTTTTCTGCTCACCCCGATTCTGCTAATATTAGTAACGCTGATGCATAAACGCACAGCAATTCGTGCATGTTTCATTCCTCGGCGTTTCATTAATTCGACAATGCATCAAGTAAGACGAGGGTGCGCACATTAATCCGCGGTCCATTCTAATTAATTTCATGAATCCCGGGGATGGGGGCGGCCGATCAGTCGCAACTCAAATAAGGCTTTCCATATTTTAGCACGAGCGAGCCACCGCGAATAGTGAAAGCGTGGTGTGCTCCGTGGTGTGTCAGAGCCGGTCGCACAACGCGGTAGCGTAACCGGTATTGTTCGTGGTTTACCACAAAGGCCTGCAAATGCCGACTTGCAATGGAAAGCCGGCTACCCTGCACACGACGCGTCTAAACAGATGCGGAAATACGATGCTTACTGAATTTTCCTCCGCCGTATGAGTAAACGTGTTTGTACGCCTGCAAATAAACACATTGAAGCCCCAGAGATCCCAAAATAAAAATATTAAAATAAAAATGAACTCTTGCTTCTTTTGAAGAAATTATTTTATAAAATATTTGTATTGCAATGTTCAGAATCGATCCCATTACATTAGCGATTCAGGATTAACACTAAAGCTACCGACAATTTATATATACCTATTTCCAGGGTTGGGAAGTAACGCGTTACTTGTAACGCCGTTACCGTTAATTTTTTATAGTAACGATTTGGTAATGACGTTAAATTTTTTTATAACGAAAACGGTAATGCCAGGGTTGGAAAAGTTACTTTTTGAAAGCTATCGTTATCGTTACTTGTTATTCATTGAAAAAAGTAACTCGTTACTTTACTCGTTACGTAACGAGTAAAAGTAACGCGAAAGTAACGCCGTTACTTTTATATACTCATTACGTAACAAATAAAGTTACTTTTTTCAATGAATAACGAGTAACGATAACGATAGCTTTCCAAAAGTAACTTTTCCAACCATGACATTACTGTTTCCGTTATAAAAAAATGTTACGTCATTACCAAATTGTTACTATAAAAAAGTAACGGTAACGGTAACGGCGTTACAAGTAACGCGTTACTTCCCAACTCTGCTTATTTCTATACCGAACCGGATTATATGTATATTAAGAAAAAGTCGTGAAGTCAATTGAGGAAAAGCGATAACATTGAATGCAGAATTTTTAATTAAAAGTTTAAAAACGGTTATTTGATCGGCGGTGGTAGGTTTAGTGTTAATTGTCACGGAAACTGATTTCTCGTATTGTTTTCTTCTTTGAAGAAAATTGCCTCCCTTTTTTTCTCGATTAATAATCACACATCTATAATAACGCGATCGTTTCGGCAATTTGTTAATCTGCGGAATTTGTTAATCTGCAGTTTCGATCGGGAATGACACGACTATCGACTCGTGAGGCAAATTAAATCTCCAACGCGGGGACGAATTGAGTTCTGGCCTTCAAAAGCTACGGCCATTAATCTTCGATTAAGTGCTCAACAATCGGTCAAGGTAATTTCACGAGTTTTCCTGAATTAGGAAAGACCGTCTCACCCTCCTGATGACCGTGGCCCCGTACCCGTGCCTCGTTCCCTTCGTTGCCGTACCGCTTTCTCTCTTTCCATGGGGGAACCACCGTCTCTGTCAGCCACCAGTATGTCACCGTACAGACCAGCGCGTCGGTACAATGAGGGCCGACCGTGGCGATCGATATGTGCACTCGACGGAAACGACCTAACGAAAGGTCGATCGAAGTGAAATCACTACGTCTGCGACCTCGCGACGCGCAAAAAACAAAAAATACCGTACGTTCGGGGAATAACGTAAGTCATTACGAGCCTGATCTGCGGACCCCACTTGCATCTACACCCACGAGCTGCATATGTTGGAAGGAAGATGTCCCACTTCTACAAAATGCGGAATAAAACATTAAAATTACGTTTCTGTAATTAATGATGAAAAGAATTTGTTCAATAAACAAAAATTTAATTAATACTCATTATATAAAAACGATGTGATTATTTTTTATTGAATGGCTTAGTATTTTATAGTATAAAGAAATTTTATTACTTATGGCGTTTGATTATTGAGATATTCAATACTGCAAAAAGAAGATATTAAGAGATGCATCTAATTTCTTTTAAGAAAATATTAGTTTCCAGATTAGTTAAAAAGAATTCATAGACAAAGCTTCCGTGAAGCTTTTTTGAAAAGCGCTCTGTAGCGAAGGTAACAAAGTAAGTGGAACTGTTTGTGTTGCGCCCGTTTATATGTTATTATCTTTTTTTTTAAATTACTGGATACGTGGATGGGATGTAAACCCTAGGCAAAAACTGATTGAATCCCCCAAAATCCAACACCTTTATGGATGCTGGCCGTCTGTCGTGCGCTATGCACACATTGATATATCGTCCGCATAATGGCGCCATTGAGGCATTACTATTATTGGCGAGATTTGGGGAAACGATCGAGCATGCTAACGGATTCGTCGCAGCTTGCATGCTGTTTGCAAATAGATCTTGTATAGGAAATTATTATTCGCGCAGCAGTAGTCTTGATGGATCGGTGCATCTGCATTAGCAATTCGCAAAATCCTCTGAACTTATTACATTTATTCATGCAGGAATTAAATTTTAATGTGTAAAAATAATTAACAGATAATTGGAGGCCTTAATCTTTGCAACTAAAAGAATAACTACAAATATTTTATTATAGTAATATCATTTAATTAAATTCACGTTATAAATATGATAATTAGAATTTAGATCCAAATAATTGACATAAATATATCAGTGCAGGAATTGAAATCAAAGAAGAGAATATTATTTTTCGTTTATATGAAATAATTTTTACAATTTAATAAGACAACTGTATAATTATGAAAGATTAAATGTATAATTGATAAAAAATAAGACAATAGATGATAAATACGTGATGTAATTTCTAATTGAATAATAAGTCGTAATAGTTAATCATAAATCAATATTATTACAATGAACGAGTGGATTTCGGAAGTGAAGTGAAATTTTCTCAAGAACTAGACAGGAAAATATTATCCTTCCATTTTGGACGCTCCGAAGAGTTGTTTTGACAGATCTTCTCTCGCTCGTACTCCGTTTGATCGAACGATCGAACTCGCCTATTTATTTTGCTAACACTTGGCCGTTACGCTATAAGGGGATGCACACTTGCTCCCGTTATGCAAATTGCTTTCTTTATCAAGATGCTTTTGCATAATAACAAGCAAATGTTATTCAAGTACGGTAAAATTTACGCACAATCACGAAAAATTATTATAAAATTATATATTTTACTCTTTGTCATATAAATTTGTCTATAAATTTAATTTCAAATTGTTTATTTCGAAATGCTAAGTATAACCTTATAATGTAAAAAATCTTATATCAATTAAATTCAATCGGTGCACTTACAGAGCATTTTCATATTGTTCTTAAAATAAAGAACTGTTAATGTATACAATTTTTTTACATTTCATTTATGCTTATAATGTATCAATCATTATTTGTCCTAAAATACTATAATAAATAAATAAAATAAAGTATATAATAAAGTAATTAACGCTATAAGATTGTGTAAGAATAATGGAAGTGTAGAACTAATTTGGGGATGACCAGCTAATTGTAAAAATTGCTTATTCAATACTTACATTGATTGGACGAATCATAGTCATGTTTTACGTGTAATCTCACGGATTATATGGGTGGATGTAACTTCAGGCACGATTTGTGATACATCTGCTCTGCGGTGGCTTCAGTGCAGGACGCGTGTCCTGGCACGTGCTTGTCCATTCTCAAACCACCATTCCATTCCTGTAAAGTGGATCAGAGCATCTCGTTGGGAGAATAGGACCTATATAAACTGTAACTTTTATGTTCCAGTATAATTTTTCAATCTTTTATAAAATAACAAAAAATACTAATATAATAGTAAAATGTATAAACAATATAAATAATATTTCACATTTTTGTATAGATTCTATTACTCCAGTTGCAAAATTTCAAAACTAAAACTTTTTATATTTTATTCTAGAATTTTATGTATAATGTATTATAATTAATAAGATGTAAATGTTTAAATGTGATTAATATACGTAGCTGAAAAAGGGTAACTTGAAAAGAAATTTAGGTAAAATATGTTTTTATTGTAGGTATAAATTATATACAATATATTCCCTGAATCAGCAGTTGCGTATTATAATAAGAGCACTGGTGGGCATTATATATATATTTTTTATTTTAATTTAAAAGCTTATATATACCTTAAGATATTTTGAACAAAAATGAGATCGAACGATCGAGATCAACTAAGAATATTGTTGACTAGAACAAAGGAACGCAGATGATACGGTATTCGAAACGTAAGAAATCCATCATTCGTTAATTATCTATAATTAATCTTCAATGATAAATTCAACATTTTCCTTCTTTTCCGAAACATTAAATTAAACTATTTCTAACATTAGTATTAAAAAAGTTCTTTATACAATTTTGAAATAAAAACGCCAATCGTATAAAAATATTATTATTCGTCTTAACTATATGCTTTATCATCTTTCTGATTGATGTACAGCAAAATACAGTTATTGAAGATTAAAAGCAGAACTGAAGAAATTTTTGATCAACTTACACTGTAAGTAAAAGCGATTCGATACTCTTCCCGAATAAAATATTCTCTTATAAAGTAGATAACGATAATCATAGCACTGTTCTTTCTTTTTACAATCACGTCAGCTCTTTGGAAAAATAAACACTCTTCAGCTACAGTTATACCCAATTTCTTCCTCTAATTAATTTTTTGATTAAGTTATCCGAGAGATAATTGTTCTTGTGTCTTTTCCATTATTGATAACACTGATTACAGCATAGACAGAAGGAGAGACTAGAACTGAGCTGAATCAATGGATACAGATAATCAACGCTGAAGAAACTGGCTCGTTTAAGCTGTTAGACGTCTAAAGACACCTGTCTCTTATACACATCTAGATGTGTAGAATCAATGGATACAGATAATCAACGCTGAAGAAACTGGCTCGTTTAAGCTGTTAGACGTCTAAAGACACTGATACATGTTGTGATGAGGCATATGATGATGAGACGGCGGCAGCTGATGCTGAGGATGATGGACTTGGTACATCCTCTGATCGTAGCAGGACTGGTACTGCATCGGCGGACTCACGCTCTGATCGCTGTAGCAATCGTACTCCTGCCATTCCGGTGAGACGAATCGCTCCTGAGGTGGATACGGAAAGCCCGCGGTATGTTGCGGCCCGAGCCTCTTCTGGGCCGCCACCGCGCAACTTCCGCTTGAAGAGGTGATCATGTTGCCGTTCTCGCCGATACTGACGGTGACGTTGCCAACGTTCACTGTAATCTCACCGCCTTCGGAGTTGCCCAGGGTCTGTGACAGTGCCCAGATGTAATTGTGCGCGAAACGGAGCGTCTCAATTTTCGTGAGCTTCGTGTCCTCGGGAAAGGTCGGCAGAGCCATCCTCAGACGTTCCAGGGCGTCGTTCAGAGTATGCATTCTGTGACGCTCTCGGTCGTTAGCCTTCATCCGCCGGTTCCTCTTTAATCTCAGCACCTGTTTGTAGAATGGGTATTGAGAAAAGAAATCGATGCCTGATTTCCGGGAGAATCATTCCGAGAGCGTAAGTTTTAAGTAAGCTAATAGATAAGTAGATAAAGACTTTAGACAGGCAAACAAGTAGATAAGAACTGTAATTGAGTAAACTAACAAGTATCGCAGGAAAAGATATCTGGGTTTTTCTCTCTCAATGTATTTTAAATA
Organism: Aphaenogaster ashmeadi; assembly: GCA_003063805.1. Taxonomy (NCBI): domain Eukaryota; kingdom Metazoa; phylum Arthropoda; class Insecta; order Hymenoptera; family Formicidae; genus Aphaenogaster; species Aphaenogaster ashmeadi. Next base: position 95,837 of record NJRQ01000523.1, read on the forward strand.
AACTTATAAATATTTGTTATTTAGGAAACTTTTGAAAAATTGTATTTAGTACGTAAAAACAGTTTCACTATTAATGGGATCTACTATAGAGATGGATTGTGTATTTAGAGACACTGATTGATTTATATACCTGTGTAGGACTTTTGCAACGAGTATTCCGCGTTTTTTTGCGCTTCTCTTCTTTAATCGGAGGGAACAGAGTATCGGCTGGTACTTCGTGTTTCGGTGATTCGAAGCTAACATCGAAACCAGAATCGGAGGAGCTCGAGAGCTCGTCGAAGCCTCCCTCGCTACAGAATGAATACTCTGACGACATGGTCGTATCTTGCTGTAACGCAAAGCGATAAAATAGTTTTAAACTAATGCTTTTGTGCCCATTGTACGAAGATTGCTATGATCACAAGATGATTGTTTTAAAGAAACAAAATAAGATATTTTTTCTTACAATATACATCATTATTACAATTTAATTTATATTTTAATTCTTATTTCTTTTTCAAAAATTTTTAAATCAAGTTACACCTTTTTACGCTCTCGATAAAATCAGTTTTAATTTTTTTTATAAACTTTCTTTAAAAAATTTTGCAGAATACATTTCCACGTACCATATTAAAAATTCAAACTTGTTTGCCAAATATCTTCGACACACTTTTGATAAATTAAAGGAAAAACGAATTTTCCAAAACAACACACAACACAGAGTAGAAATTGTACTCTCGGAGGGTAAGAAACATTAATGGAAATTCATATCGCGCAGCGATGGAACGGCGATCGAAACGAGAAAATAAGAATTCACCGACGAGCGGACTAGGCGGGGTACAATTTGGTACTGTGCATGTGGCAAGGGGCTCTTAGAACATATATACCGTCCCGGGGGTATTTCGTCCCCTCCACGAGCCCAGGGCCACCGTGGGGCTCTATGGGGCACCGAGAGAGTTCACCCCATAATCACCATAGAGGGGTACGTCTAGCGCTCTCCCCGCTCCTCCTCCTGTATGCATTAGACGCGTGCCACGGCGATGTAGCCGCCTTGTTAGAAGATTAGAGGTTTTTAGGACGATTACACCGCTTTGAGATTATCGTATATAAATTCGGTTCCCGAATTTACAGTCAAATCTCTCAATGCATTTTTACTGCATTTACGTTGAAAAATTAAGATATAAAATATTTAAAAATACAAACACCAAAATTAAAGTTTATATGCTGAAAAGTTTCTTAAAAAAAAATCTTAAGTTTTAAATCTTCTCAATAAATGTTTATAAATTATCTTTTTATTTTTAAGTCAAGAATTGTTTAAAAATGTTTTCATAAGCATTTTAACATGTATTTTTCCATCATTAATGCTGCAAAGAAAAAATTGTATGTAAAAATGTTATGAATAATGCTTTCTATAATATTTAGATACTTTCGAGTACCGTCTGTCCGCAAGGTACAACGGGTTAACCATAAACAGGCGTTTTTCATCTTGGAAATGAAAGGCGTACAATTCTATTTTAAAGAAACATAATCTTTTGTGTCATGAATAAAAATTTAAATAAATTATATAATATAATTATACACAGATTACTAAATTTTAAACATAAATATTCTAATATTTTATCTTCAATAGACTGTCATATATATTATTTACGTGAGAAGTAATATGTGAGATTATAAAATAATATGTTCTTATTACTTACCATTCACAGTATTTCCTCGTGAAAGTTCGCAGTCTCGTGGTTATCTAACGCTCGTGTACAATATACGGCTGAAAATAAGTTGCAGATAATCTAATAAAATCAACGATGACCATATGTCATACACGCTAATCAGCTGATAATGTCGGATATATCGCTATAGAAACCAATACCGCGTTAACGGGTAGAATTTCGACGAGCAAAACTACGTAATACTGCAAGAATCGATTTTTTTTATTACAGTGATTACTTCATCCTCTTCTCTATAAATTAAATCTCGATAATCTTCTCCTCAAATGTAGTTATCGTATAAGAGTCCTCATAAAAAAGAGAGACATTTTATCTTATTTCTATTTTGTTAAAATTACAAGTTAAACCAGTTAGAAGAATAATATGACAAAGGAGGACAGCGATATACTCTAACAACAATCGTTACCGCATGTTATTGTGCAACTTTATCAGCCAAATAAATGCTGTAATGTGAAAGAAAGTGTGGAGTGTCCAAACGACACTATCAAAAAGTGTATCTTGCGCACTTAATACCGCAGGATATTAGTTTGTACAGGGATCAACGGAACAAAGATAGAGGCATTGATCAGCTTGATTTGTGCGAAGCATTAGCTTCCGTCAATCGATATCATCAATTTTTAACATGTAGCATTTCGGAACGTTCCGGAATGGCGTTTCAATACCACGTCCACGGTCGGTATCAGCAAAGTCCGGGATTCGAGTCCTGATCGCCCGCGATTCCACCGTGAATAATATAAGACCGGCGCCTACACTTCTGGGGAACGAAAAATATCAAGAACACGTGTCATCTGTTTGCACTAGGATTCGTTATCGAAGGATATTCACGTACATTCTGAGTGTACTGTCAATAATTTGTTCTACCGAAACAAACAGATTCGCCTTCCGGTGATGATTATGCGAATTTTTGACTTCGAGCCTGATATTTGGGGCAAATCGCGTGCGAATTGAGCACATTGTAACACGTGTCAGTGGGGGACGATTGTAAATATTTCTCGCTTATTTGTACAATTTCCAAGCACGGGAAGTTACACGAGAAAAATTCGAGACATCAGAAGATACGCGCCACATGAATGCTTCTTTCGTTAGAGTTGTGTTGAGAAGATTGTGACCATAATTACAGTGCAAAATTTTAATTTCAAATTTTGGTAATCTATACAGAATATCTTGAAACCTCTGCACCTATATTTGTTAACATATATGAAAAAAATTAAATATACATTAAATCTGAAGAATTGACTATTATCGTTGTTATTAATTGTCAATGTCCGTTTTTATTATTTTTATGATTAGCAGACTGCAGAATGTTAACAGTTCATAAGATTAATCGGTCGAGTTATTAAATGGACTTGTTTCGGACTTAAAAAGTACTATTTTATTGTTCGTATGATACGACTGGATATAAGTGCAAGATATTTTTTCAAAATTGCATTATATTGGGAAATTGCTTGGAAACTGCTTATCACAAAATCGCTTTTCAGACACTCGGTTACAATCTGATAACGAGCTGCAGCAGCACGTGAGTTGCGCGGTTACTTTCGTCGCGCGCCGCGGGTTTTTGCGCTAAATTTCTCTTATGCCATAAACGGAAGATAGAGCGTTTAATGCGAGGGTATTACGGCACCGTTCGATCAATTTGCATAATTGTAACGCTACTAAGCAGTAATTTTCCGGACGCACCGTGTGCTTACGAGCGTTGCATCTAGTAGAGGTACATCGACCGACTTGGCACAGATCCATCTTTGACGTATCCCACACTATTCTTCCGAACGCAATGCAACGGTTCACCGTGCTATTATTTGCATATAAAAGAGAAGGTACCATTCATATTCCGCTAGCTTCTTTTCTGTAGATTCAGTTTAAATTAGAAATGTCATAAGTTGCTGATAAGTACACAAAATATTTATAACAATAAAAAAGAAGATAATCATTACATTCACATTATATAAATTTGATGGTAATAGTATGTGTGTATTTCATTGTGTGTAAGTCATTTGTATATCTAGAAATATAAATTATGAAGATTTAAATTCATTTCTCTTCGAACTATTAGGCTCAATTTTCGATTGCGTTTGTTTAATGTTGGCTGTTTGTTTTCAGCGTGAAGCATGTAAAATGTAGAAACCTGAGATTGTTACGGGTTAAATAGTGTCATAAAAAACGACTTATGTAATTTTTCCGCGTGTTGTAAAGATTTAACTGCAACGGCCGCGCGGACCGGAATAAAGCCACTTTCTCCTCGTGAGACTATGCCACTGTATTCGGCATTATGTGCCTTCGGATGTCCGTGTGAGGATGGGGACCCTCTAACGAAATAAGAAAAGAAATTAAACGTTCAATATTCACGAAGCGATGCTTGCGCGAGTTAGTCATTGCAAATGATTTCCTGTGTGGATGGCACTTGTCTGATTTATTTCCTGGAGGAAATTCATCTTTCACAAAAATCCAGGCTTTTAAATTTTTTATCGCTGTCACGCTTTCTTGGAATAGTCATTATTATTTCGTGCATCACGCGTTACTATCTTGTGGAGATACAACAATTGTGACAGAATACTTATCAAAAATCTAAAAATATACACGTGTGTTTGATTACTTTTATTTTATTGACCCTCTTCTTAAAGATTCTTGACAAAGATTATCTATGAAGAAAAAAAAAAATTATTATCTAAAGAGAGCTAAATATTATTTAAGAATGCCAGTAAATAAATTGTAAGACGACCCTGCCAGTTGGGTCGTCTTACAATTTATCTACTTATTATTTAAGAATTTTATTATTGCAATCTGGTTTATCTGTCATATATTTTTTATAATGACACAGAAATTTAGGCCCTGCGCACAATGAAGGAATATTAGATATTAGGAATAGGAATTAGAATTTTAGAATCAGTTTCCTCAATGAACACTATAGATAAATAATAAGTCATATTGTGTTTCGTATAACACATTTACGTCTTATATCTTATTAATATCCATTGCGTTACGTTTAATATTTATTGAGGAAACTGATTCTAAAATTTCAATTCCTATTCCTAATATCTAATATTCCTCCATTGTGCGCAGGGCCATTTATCTTTGCCAGAAAAATATAAGTTCCGCGGAGTGTACGCAAAAAGATGCCGTATATTTATGGCATTTTCCAACATAAATTTTTTCTGCAACGATATTTGCGCACCCTTCAAAGTATGGAGCCCCAACCCTTTTCACACTTTGAAAATTCGTAGCGCCGATAAAAGGTCGCCGTGAAATCGATGCCGTTGCAGACACATGTTCGATCGGCCGGCGGAAATATTGGAAATTACACGAAAGATTTGTCCCAGAGGCGTGCAGAATCGAAAATCAAATAAAAAAGGGGCGTGTGGTGCGCCGATCGCGTTCGCCTGAAACTGTCAAGCCTGAAAAAAAGGGTTCGACTGTGATGAAAGCGATTCGCTCTGATTGGATAATTTATCGGCGAAGTGCAATCAACGAAATTGCGCCAACTGGTTTCGCAGGTATCCGTGAAATATTTCTGCGAGCTAGGGAAGAGAAAAAGTTGCCTTTGTGCAACTATATCTTCAAATTTTTTCAAAGCAATAGGAATTTAGGGCGAGCAGTTTTCATTTTAAAAATTATTTAATTAATATTTTTAATTTTATTTAAATATTATAAATATTGATATACCAGAAATGATGTTTAATTATAACATCGGATCATTTATCCCAACACATTAAACGATTAGCATATGTATTATATTATAATGATGCAAGGAAAGTTAAGAAGCGGATTTATTACGGCACATCATGAAGCTCATAAATAAACAGAAAGCTGTTACGTGCAAACCACATGAATGCAGCTTGAAAGTAGTTCCGGAAAGTAAATTCTTTGTGTTCTTTGCAAAATTGATCAATTATTAGTTATATCAACACTACTTTATTTATAGAAAAATTGTTCTTGAAACTGATAGAATAATAAATCGAATTAATTAATGATTAATTAAACGAATTAATTCATTCTAAAGATACCTTCATTTCATTAAAATTACATCTTTACAGAAGTAATTATACTTGAAGGCTTTAATGTGTAAACAGGTCCGTAATTCGAAAGATTTATTTATCATATGAAATTGTGCCTGTATCGTACAAATTACCGATTCCTTTCATTCTTATACCGAACTATTCAATTATTTACGCGAGTTCATGCGAGTGAAAATAAAGGCGCATTAGGTCACTTTCCGCTTTTTTTTTCGAAAACGTTGCGGCGATCGGCTCGGGCTCTCGAAATCGCGATCCTCCGTGCGATCGGTTCGTGATCGCGATTATTGCGCGAGAGGAATCGCCATGCCGATTCGAAAGGTCTCTCGCGTGTGAGAGGTGCGGGCGCGCGTGAGAAGTGGGTTATCTAACTGACAACACCCCATGCTTCATGTAGTTCACGAGAATTTTCCCATAAGTCGTAACAGGACGCAAACGTCTGCAGAAATGAGCTACCGAAACGGAGAGATGGAAAGAAAGAGAGAAAGAGAGAGGAAGCGATTGCGTTGGGAGATGATGCTTGTGCTGGCAGACGCAATTTCTCCCACGACACATTCTCTCTCTTCCTCACGGTCTTACTAATGTGTGTAATTTATTATCGTACAAACGCGTCGCGAACGCAACGCGTTACGTGTCTTCTATAGATTTCTGTAGCCCCGCAAACACGAGATCCGCCATCACGCTCGGGAATCTAAAATATGGGAACACACAGAATTAATATATTTCTCGATTTATTTATTTTTCATTCCTTTCTAGATACGCGAGCCACATCTAATTACATTTAATTATAAATTGTAAGCGATGAGAACTGTGTAATTGTGTAATGTATGATTGGCGTACAATATAGCTTGATGTTAATAAATTAATCTGAAAGGCGGATGACTATAACTATGTAGAGATATAATATTGTGAAGATTATAATTTATTAAAAAAAAATATATATATATATATCTTATAATAAACTGTATTACATCGATTGTTAATTTTCACTTCTTTTAATAAATTGCATTTTTAATCGACCATCAGGATTACTACATAATTCGATTACAGAAGTCTGACATAAATTCTCTGGACCAAACGTCGACACAATTGTACGTTCACCAGCGCGGCTATTTCAACAGCATGCTATGGAAGTCGAGGCGCGTGCATACGATTGGAAACCCAGAATCCGGTCCGCCCGACAACTTGGATAGGTCTTGATCAGCACGTTGTCCCGCTTCTATAGAGGGGAAAACAATCTCCGTCCGACTTTAGATGCTGGCATGATACTCTATCGTCGAAGGTGGAGTCGCGCTCGCCGCGGCCTTTGCTAACTGTACAAATCCCCTTCCCCGCTCGCTCGCCGTAGCGAGGTCTTCCTCTTACCTGACTGATTTTCTGCCTTTCTCTCGGTTCCTCTCTCGTCGTCCTTATTCCCCGATCACGCTACGATTCACGGATACCCCTTTTCCGCGTCCTTTTTATCCCCACCGAGTGAAAGAGCGAAAGAGCGAGAGAAAGAGAGTGAGAGAGATAGAGAGAGAGAGAGAGAGAGAGGGAGAGAGAGAACAAGAGAGACAGAGAAAGAGAAAGAGAGAGAAAGAGAGTGGAAGAACGGGTGAAGAGAACGGAGAGAGACGGAGCATGTCGAGCCTTCGGCATTTTAACGTTGCTCTTTTATAGCCTGTACACGTTAAACGTTCGCTTTAACGCGGGAGAGACCTTTTGAACTATCTCTCTGACGAGATGGACGAGAACGAGGAACTCGCGGGATAAACTTGGCCGCGACTTCTTACACTGTGTCTAGACGCCATCTTTGAAACGCGGTTTAATTGCTCTGACGCTGGTCAGTCGTATCATTTTTTTGGTAATCTGTTGCAATTTTATAAAAATTTAAAGTAGCTCGATAAAAACATTTTAAAAAATTGAAATTTTGTATTTTTGGTTCGAGATTCTTAATAAATAATATTTTAATAATATTTAAATAATATACTTTCTATATATTGCCGTTAAATATATTCATATGTTAATGAATAAAATATTATGACGTTATATTGCTCTTAATAATCATTATTTTAAGCGGCAACATCTTATTGATTGGATATTAAAGTCGAAGCGGTTCTTAAAGCTTGAGATTATAAAGAGGTTCCTAAAGCAGATAATTGTTTAATTATTATGGATACGGGCGCTTAACTGAATGAAAAAAAAAAGTTACTTTCTCTTACGAAGTTTTCTCTTTAAAGTATAATTATTGACATGCATTTCTTCATCGCAGTGTTAGTATGACTGAAGACAGGAGTTACTTCATCTCAATGTGAATAAACTTGATCCGAAAAAAATAAGTTTCCTAATGGTATACCTGAAGATTAATCAAAGAGATACACCGAAAGGTCATAACACCTTCAAGATTACTTCTAGCAAACGAAATGTCAGGAAAACTGATGACGTAATTCCGTTCTCATCATCGATTCGCTACTCATTATAGCCCCAATCTTCTGTCATTTCTCAGTACTGCCAAAACATATGTCAATCAGATGAGTCATTACAATTTATTATAAACAGCACAAAAATACTCAGCTGATGATTTAACTTGTTTATCAAGAAATTAATAAAAGGCTGGGGCAGAATTTTTTTCTTTCTCGTTTCGCATTATTAAATCCTTGTCGCAAGAATTTAGTGTCGTAACACTTATATTACCGAAAGAACCTTACTTATTTTGCATATCAATTTTTGTAAAATATAGAAATAAAAATAAAATATATCGCGAAAAATTTTAATCGCAGAAAAATCGCTTTGCAAGCCACCCAATTTCTTCGAGGCCAACCCTTGAGTTTGCGACCGAAGGTCGGATCAAACCGATTTTGACGGTCACCCAATACCCAGGTATCAAATGCGAGAAAAAGGACTCCCTCCTCGGGTCGTCGTTGTCCTCGGTTGAGCTTTACCGGGTACGGACTATAGGCTCTCTTTACTCCGAGGCGCGCTGCTTTTCTCTCTCTCTCTCTCTTTCTCTCTCTCCATACCTTCCATTCCCGTGGTGGAGGCCGCATACCTCCTTAGGATGCAGTATAGACCTGTCCATTGGCTGGCAGACACCGGTTGGTTCTCTTTTCGGTCCGGAACGACGCTGACGTTCAATGATACCGAGAGGGTAGAAGAGACACGCTCGCGTCTGTTCAACTTTTTAGTTATCTCTCCGCAGGTGCGTCATGCCGATCCGACGCGATTTCGTGGATACGTTTAAGTGAACATAGACCGAATGGTGTGCGGGAATATAGCACGTGCGGTGTCGTGACACGATGAGGTGATAAATCGTGTTGTGCAGTGCGGTATCTCGGAGCGACTTTGGAAGGTAAGTCCTGTGAGGTTGAGATGAACTTCTTGAATTCGTGGCATGTGCTAATTGCGAACACATTGATCTGGATGTTTACTTTTGACCTGAAGAGATCAAATAACGAAGAGTCTTTTGTAGGGTTGATGATCGGTCAGTTTCGGTTACCGCAAACTCGGCAGGTGTCGAAGAATGATAAATGCCAATATTGAAGATTTGTTCATCCTGAAACAACAAAATGTGCTGAGTTAGATCGATGCTAATTTAGTCTTTGTTTCAATTGCTGATTGGAAGAGTTCTTATTGTCTTCATTACTAGGAGAATGTTGATAGTGTTTCGTTAGGATTACTTCATCTTATATCAAAGTGATCTGTAATCTTCCATTGCTGTTCTGTTATAGTTTGTGTTCATCACACTTTGCGTAATTATTCTCAGTTGAATACACTAGAGAACACATTTTACAATTTCTAAATTTATTGTACATACATTGAAGAAAATAATATAACAGAAAAGGAGGGATCTCTCTTTCTCCAAATCGAACCTAAATACGACTGCAAATCAACGCTCATGCAAATCGAGGAATTGGGGTCGTCGATTGAGGATGTCGTCTCGTTCCTCGACGATTTCTTAGCGCAACGGTATAATCGTGTTTCTTCTTTTGTTTGGTACCTGCAGAACGGTGATACCGCGACGGCACTAAAACATGTATCGGTTATCTGGTTTTAATGATATCTCTACTTTACGCTAAAATTAACAAAACAACTCCAAATAATGTCGGAAGAAAAAAAGAATTTAAACATTTATATGTTTAAGTATTTTGATGTATGACATTTTATAATTAACAATATATTATAACTTATTGACATTATATGTTATATATTAAATTAATTCGCATTGTGTTCGAATTTTCGGGATTTGATGAACGCATTGTCAAAAATTCCAACGTATTGTTACGGGTAATTGGCTAGTCTGGCGAAACCATAAATCTGATCGAATTTTTATTGTTTTTTTCGTCAGTCTTCGCGAAGAAACCAGTTCCGGCAGTGAGTTTGCGGTCTGGCGAAGTCCTGGTTTCAAGGAACCAGTGTCAAGTTCGAGGAACAGGAAAAGAGCCGTGGGCGCGAATTTTTCGATGGCAATTTTCTGCGCGCGTGCTGCGTGACTTCCGTCGATTAAGGGAACAAACGATTCCAGGGATCGTTTCCAGTAATCCGAAGAGAACAGGTCTCATACTCGCGAACAAGTCATAAATCGTATACACGAAATCCTTATTGTATGCCACGAAGAATTAAAAAATAAATAGTTTACTGGCTTCCTTTCTAGAACCATTTACGAGTGTTTGACAAATTCGAACACTGTGCTCCTGTGTTCTTTGCAAAGTGTACTGATGAAAGTGAAGATCTGCAAGAAGATATGCGCGCATATCTTCCTTTTCTTCCTACCAGAATATTCCTTTTCTTCGTCATTCATCCTGGCATCACTTGGTCACGCAGTGTCAGGATTCCAACCGCGTAACGTAACGGAGACCAGAGGAAGAGGGTGTAACGGTTTTTTTCTTTCTCCCTTGCTCTTTCCTTGCTTCTGGCTTCCTCTTTCGCTCTTTCCTGCTACTTGTCCCACTTGTGCTCTTCTTTCCCCGTTCCCCTTTAGCCATCGATTTAGCTATTTTGGAATTATTTCTAGAATAGGTCTGATGAGCTTGAATCTCATCACCTATATTATTTCAATTAATTCCTGTTATTGTTTACCTTCGTGTAAACAAGGAGAATAGAAAGTTCCACGGTAAATTAAACTCATTTTTATAATTTGCAGAAAGTTGTATAAGTTTCTAAGTAGTGAATTAAAATATTTAATAATTGCAATATAAAATTTCTCTTTTTTTATTAATATCTAGTATTATTTAACAAAGGCACACACATAGACTGTCTATAATTCATCAATATTCTTTTATTTATTAAAAAATATTACTTAAAGTTCTGGGAAAAAATTTGCAGATAAGAACGTATGCATATTCTATGAAATAGTTGAATTTTGATATATTATACAGATTTGCAGAATCTATTCCAGGAATTAATGATTAATACGTGACACACGACCTTCGCAGAAGCCAGCGTCTTGCTTATTAAATGCCAAAGAAATTTCTTCGCGCTGAGTAATCAACTTACAAGATGTAAAACATTAATTGAATTTGAAATTGATTTATATCGTTTTATCATAATAAAAAATGCTATATGAAAAAGAACAAGAATTATAATATTGCAAACTGAGGAATCATTTTACATTATTTGTAATATTTCTTTATTTTTTATATGCTTATCTCTCTGATGCATATATTTAAATCCCACAGACATGCAAATACGCGGGTCTGTAAAAACAATTATAAACTTGCTTGTCGTAAAAATTGAATTGCAGTAACTGCAAAACCGCAATAATTGAACATAAGGTAACGATGAGTCTGTGGCGATCTTTCGCAAGCGTTAATTTCCAAACAGTTCGTTGGGAAGTTGCACTTGGTTCCTTTCTCGCTGCGCAGCTGCGACCGCAGTCATCATTCAATCTCTCGGTATCATTTTATACTTGGCTGGCAGTAACGGTCGCTTCTGTTTAAGGTTCTCGATACGTGTCGCAATCCGCTCGGCAAAGCGTCGATACGCACGCGGTTATCGTCGTCACGGTTTTCGCACCTCCAGTTGTATAGTTTTCCGCATTACTCCAAGTACGAAGTGCTCGGAGAAACCGAGTTCGTTTCGAGATAATGCGCTCCCATTAACGTGCGCATCATTCAATGTACGTGTTAAATAAGAGTTGCGAAATCGTAATCGGGTCTTTCAATTATGGATCAGTTGCGTGAGAAGTCTCGCTTGTACTTTGAAATTTTCACGTCCAATAAATAAATCCCATACATATTCAATATTATTCAATTCACGTTTCTTTTTTTCTATTTTTCTCCCGTATATATTTTATCTCATTTCTCTCGAGTATATGTTATCTCATTTTATTTTAAGTGCTCAGAATGTAAAACCATTAATTTTTTAAGTTTAAAGATTTTGTTGAATGGATATATTTGCTTCATTGTCCACGAACTTACATTGACTCACGTTCAACAATTAAGAGTAATTGTTCTACGTAGTGAAATCTCGCTTTCAACGTGTATGGTAATTGCAGGCCTCTACTTTCATTGCACATTCACAGCCGAGAGTGTCATTACTTGATTCTCAATTTTGTTCGTTTAAAACTAAAAAAATTGCATTTTATCTAATCGCGATGATATGAAGAAACAGTGATGAAAATTAAGATTTAATACGCACAGTGCCTTTGTCGGCATTATGACGTAATATAGCGCCACTAAATAAAGCCTAAATTGTAATAATTATGGGAATTATAATCACGGGAGAAAATATATTTAAAGCTTTGAAAAAACTTTTTGTTAAAAAAATTTATATTTTATCTAATCGCGATGATATGAGGAAACAATGATGAAAATTAAGATTTAATACGCACAGTGCCTTTGCCGGCATTATGACGTAATATAGCGCGACTAAATAAAGGCTAAATTATAATAATTATGGGAATTATAATCACGGGAGAAAATATATTTAAAGACTGACAACTTATTTAACATCTTATTATTTGTACGACACATATCTGTAAGTTCGATATTTTTTACTTGTTAATATGATGCATTTACACCATTTATTACTTATAATTTATTGTATTTGTCTTTTAGATGATTTATTTGGGCACATTTCATAATTTTGTGTATGTTACGTAAAATACTGTATCAACGCACTTGAAAAGGACCAAAATCCATGGTCGAAACGTAGTGTTTTTTTTCATAATACATCTAACCAGTCAGGTCGAATCTAAGCTATCCAATTGTTGTTTTTTTATATATTTAAAGCTTTGAAAAAACTTTCTGTTCAAAAAATATCCGTTTAAGATAATCATTATATATAATATGCTAATTTATAATAATAATAATATATTACATATAGTAATTTGTTTTATATAATAATTATTATATAAGACTTCAAATTTATATTAATACCAGTATCCCAGGTAGCAAGCTGACGTTATTTGTCGTCATTTTGACGTCATTTTTCGTCAAAATGACGTCTAATGTCGTCAAAATAACGACAAATAACGTCAGCTTGCTACCTGGGTAAGTACAGAAATTCCACAAATACACGCACGCACGCGCATATTATCTGCATCCGCATCGTCTTCATATCCTTACGGAACACTTCTTCTCATCTTATTACGAGCTCGCTCGTGCGTGTTCGTTCGCGTGTCGTATCCTCGCCGCAGGAGATTGCATCTTGCATCGCGCGTAACACGCGCGTCTTCCTAGCCGGTGCGGCGTGTAAATAGGGATTCGCATTCGAGAGCTATTCTTAGGATGTACGAAAAGAAGGGGTGCCGCACCAAGTACATACGGCAACCGTAAATTTCCTTCCTCCGACCGATTGATAATTACATCTTCCGCGGACGTGATTCCCGATGGCGGCCGCGGCTAGCAGAACGCGGAAGTTGAGGTCGCCTCTGCACGCACGAAGGCGTCGAGGAAATGCAGGGCCATTACCCCACGCTGTATGTCACTGTTGCTCTTGCCGCCGTCATTTCTTCCTAGTGCTTAATAATGTTGTAACGCGTCGTATCTTTATCAAGGATAGGCTCGCTGATATCATCTCGTCGCGAACGCTGCGCGGGAGTAGTTTAATTAAAGAAGTTAATTCAAGAAAGCGAGCAATTTTTTACGACGGTCAACGATGAATCTGCTAATGTGACTTCTAAATTTGCAAATCTCTTTAGCAGTCTTTGTTACTTTTAAAAAACTTTTTAAAGAAATGATAAAACAAAACGGCAACTGAGAGTCTAGCGCTGTAAAATCTATCTCAATTTTAATTTTATTCTGCAAATTGTTGAGAATGGCTAAAAAATTAGCCGAAACGTCCATGGATTGATATTGTAAATTAGTGATTTTAATGTAAATTATTAATATTTGCGCATAGATTACAGCGCTAGACTCTCAGTTGCCGTTTTGTTTTATCATTTGACTTTTTCGAGAGTCCTTAATTGTATTAATTAAAAGAAAACTTTTTTAAGCCTACGCAAATTATTTTCAGACATTTATAAAGATATATATTAGATATATATAATAGTTTTTGTGTGACACTTTTTCGAAGTTAAAGCTTTCTTCTCGTGAGATATAAAAAAGTTTCTAAGTAAAAAGTAAATTTCTCCTGTAACATAAATTTTCTTAGAAGGTAAATTATGATGCAGACTGTTTTCCCTCGTAAAATTTCTTCCACGAACTCGTGCGGCTGATTTCTTCAGATATGCGTGCTATGAGATGAAAAACGTCACGCATTTCTGCCGTTCGATATAATCCTTCTGCGATTCGATTTGGTCACGTCGTCGAGCCGTTTTCACATATAGATCAGTTTCTGCGAACTCCTGAAATGGAATTTGATTTCTAACGGCGTTTCACTCGGCGGAAAACCCATTTCGACGACGTGTCGGCCGGCTGCGATTGCGGAGGTTGCCAGTAGTACCGGTCGCGGTCCGCCTGCACGCCAGACTTCTCTCCCTTGTAGAACGACTAAAAAGAACGTAGCAGTACACGGCAGATAGTCGCATTTAAGTGGAGGCTAAAGCGCCTTCGGATCTTGTATCCTACTCACGCGATTGCCGTTTCCTATCCGCACGCTCGTTTGCATACGCCGATTGTAACTTTTCGAATAATGGTTCGACGAACTCCGGCACGGCAATGTGCTGTGATTTTCGATCGGTAGATTTCTCTACTTCGATAATTATATTCTAATTCTCTTTTCTGTATCACACAGAGACGCTAATTATATTTATTGCGTTTAAATAAGGATAAAATCAATTATTTGATTTATGACTTCAAAATTTATATTTGAATAATAATCTCTATTTTATTTTCTATTATTATATTTAATTCTTTTTAATTATCTTTTGTTGTGTATAGCGATAGACTCGAGCCATCTATTGGCTAAGAGATTAATTTTTGTTAAATAGAGTCATTAGGCAGCGAATTCTCTGATTGATCCAACTACTATGAGCCAGTATGTGGCGCTAGAATAGATTATCTTTTCTGTTAGTTCATTGCTGGATACCCCTTTTGTTCCTACTTGTGTGAAGTTAGCCGCCCCAATGTCGAAAAATCAAAATTTTCTTTTTGCAAACGTTTGCCCATCGTTTGCCTACGAATGCCCCAATGGAATTTTTGTTTGCCCCCCTTTAGTTTAAAAGTTATAAGCGATTCAATTTTGAGGGGGCCAACTTCACACTGGTCCCCTAATGTCGAAAAATCAAAAAATTTTCTTTTTGCAAACGTTTGCCCATCGTTTGCCCACGAATGCTCCGTTGGAATTTTGTTTGCCCCCCCTCTAGTTCAAAGTTATAAGCAATTCAATTTTGGGGGGGCCAACTTCACACTGGCCCCCCAATGTTAAAAAATCAAAAATTTTCTTTTTGCAAACGTTTGGCTGCTACACACAAGGATTTGTTCCTTGTTTTTTTCTGTATTAAATAAAACACGTAATAAGCAACATCTTTGATTAACTTTAAATTAGTTTACCTTACTGTTTTGTGTTTGTTGCTGTGACTACTGACTGTTCGATAAAGCATGAATCGATCGTAGGTGACGATGTGGGCGATTCTTTTGCTGTTGGTCTCCACGTGGTCTTCGTCATGGGGTCAAGTGATAAACAGGGCGCCCCACTTCATTCAAGGTGGAGACATGGCCAGGTTGGCTGTGTCAGAAGGTGCACTACCCGGTGCTCCCGTTTATACTCTCCGAGGGGAGGATCCTGAAGAATCCAAATTGCATTACTCTATCAGTGGCGAATACTTCACCGTGAATAGAGAGACCGGAGTGGTGATCCTGAGGAAAGCCTTAGATAGAGAGGTACAAGACCTCATCGAAGTCATTATTAGCATAACAGGTAAAATTTCGGTGCAATTTATTATATAATAAGATCGTCATACACTAATATGCAGCTTCAATTTCTATAAACAAAATCGATTTTTTTACGAAATCAAAATTTAAAAAATTTGCTGTATATTTTGCAATATAATATTAGGAAATATACAGCAAATTGTATCTATCGTATCCATTGTATTAGATATCTTCAATGTCTATTTATATATAATTGAATACTTGTATTGCTGTATATTGTGTGAATGGAATATAACGAACTTATTTATTTTATCGAGTTGTAATGAGAAGAATTGATTCAGATTATTAAGGGTATAAGTTCGCTCGTTTCAGACGAAGGTATCGCCGGGTCGGAACCTAATACGGTGTCTCTTCGTCGCGAAATTGCGGTGCTCGACGAAAACGATAATCCACCGGTTTACCATGGCCGGCCGTACGCGGCCAGAGTGCCAGAAAGTGCGCACGTGGGTGGCTTGTTACTTCCTCCGGGCACGATCACGATCACGGATCGCGATGGTGGCGTGAACGCCGACGTTCACGTGCAGTGTGTCTCGGCGTCGCGCGACGACGATGTCTGCGAGGTCTTCGACGTCTCCACGGAGAAGGTAATTAATTCATTATGATTATTAGAAAAATTTAATTAAATTAAAAAAATTAAATTAAGAAAAAATCTTGTTCAAATGAAATTAAACAATTAAATTAAAAAATTAAATTGTTTACATTACATTAAATTAATTGTCCACATTAATTAATAATAAAAAATATAAATACCTCTGGAATATATATTATTTTTTAGTTGAGTAACTGTTTTTGATCTTAAGGCCATCTTCAAGAAATGGACGAAAAGTGATTTATTGAGATTATCGCGACGCCTTGTTTTAGCTTGCTGAAGGAAAATACGACGTGCAGATTACGTTGGCAAAACCGTTAGATTACGAGAGGAGAAATTCGTATTTGATTAATTTGCTGGCTGTCGACGGAGCGAACGATCCGTCGAAGAGGTTGCAGGCCAGAGCGACCGTTGCCGTTGATGTCCTCGACGTTCAGGTAAGTAGGTCTCGAGCATCACTGAAATAACCATCCACAAAGCCGACGATAGTCCTACATTGGATAATGACGTCGTTTATGATAAAATTAGCAGGGAATCATCAACCTGTTATTTAATCTCTGCCTGTCAGCGCGAACGTTATCAAGTGGGGACTCATCTCGGTCACGAGCATAGGGTTCATTCACGTTGAAGTAACGAGTACCCCGCGGATTTATTTTTATCTTACATTCTTCATTACTAAATATTTCGTATATCCCACTTTTAGATATTAATTTTAGCTCAATTCCATTTTTTAATTAATTTAAGTTTAAAGTGGAAATCAATCAATTAATAATAGCGATAACAGAAAATAAAATTATGAGACCCATTAAGGTAGTTGTCTCGCGAATCGCAATTCACAAGAAATTATATTTGAAAATTTAACTGTATGTTAATAAATATCTACACGTTAATGTGATATCTACACGTTTGTGCAATTTATAAGTTATTGACCGTCCCGAACACGAGATAATCGCTATCAAAAATTGCACTTTTCTCTTGTATCACATACAAAGCGTATGAAAATTTCGTATTTTAAATTTTTACAATTAGGACGAACCATAAAGGCCCCCGCACAATCAAAAATATAAGGCCCTACACACGATGGAGGAATATTAGATATTAGGAATAGGAATTAGAATTTTAGAATCAGTTTTCTCAATGAACACTATAGATAATTAATAAGTTATATTGTGTTTCGTATAACACATTTATGTCTTATATCTTATTAATATCCATTGCGCGTTACGTTCAATATTCATTGAAGAAACTGATTCTAAAATTTTTATTCCTATTCCTAATAATCTAATATTCCTCCATTGTGCGCAGGGCTTAAGGAACAAGAAACAGATATTAGCGATTGGAATGTGGAAGAAGGAAGAAGGAAGAATCTTTCTTCTTCTTTCTTCCTCATCCCAATCACTAATATCTGTTTTTGTTCCTTATATTTTTGATTGTGCGGAGGTCTTTACACAGTGATGAAAAACGAATATATAATAGAAAGACACTTTAGGAATACTAGTAAAAAAACCAAAATTATTGACCGTTTAGTTTTAGAAATACAATACTAAAAAGATAAGTAATATCAATCGTGCTAAATCAGCGAAATAAATGGCGTTGCAAGAAATTGAGAAGCAAGCAATTCCTCGTAGAAAACTATAATGTAAACAGCGAGATAAACTTTTCACAAATTTTTCGTGCAGGATCAGCCACCTGTTTTCCTGAATGCGCCTTACAGCGCGGCGCTTCCGGAGAATACCGCAGCTAGTCATACGGTTTTAATAGTGCGAGCACGTGATGGTGACACCGGTCAATCGAGAAATCTGTTGTTGACGCTGGAGGACGACGATGCGGGCCACTTCGATCTCGAGATGTCCCGCGACGGTGATGTCACGGTTGGCAGGCTGGTCACGACCAACGTGTCCCTGGATCGCGAGGATCCCAGGATCCTGCAGAACGGCGGCATTTACACCTTCCAAGTTAGAGCCACCGAGTTGATCAACAATGAAATACCGGCTGACACCGCGACGTCGATCGTCACGATCGTTGTCACAGACGTGGACGACCTCGTGCCCGCTTTTAATGAGGATTACTTCAGCATCAGGATCTCCGAGGACATCGGAAAGGACACTCCTCTACCAGGTCGTTGAGCTTGCTGAAAATCATATTCTTTCTGTAAAGTTAAATATTTGAATATATCGGTGTCTTCACGTCATTAATTTGAGATATACTTACTCTAATTTTAATTTCACTAATTTGTTTCAACGATTAAAGGACAATTTTATTATATATATTCCTTACCTTTTCTGCTGATTATTTATAGAACAGGAGAAATGATAAAAATAAAATTTGAGATTCTCTTTGTTTTGTCTCTCTATTTTCCGTTTCTTTATTTTCTGTTCCTTCTTCGGGGAGATCCTTGTGTTTGACGACATCGTGATTAAGCAGGTCTGAACATGATCGTGAGCGATGGCGACGTGGGCGACAATGCGAAGTATTTCCTGGCGTTGCGAGATGTGCCGCGATACCCTGGAATCAGCAAAGCATTCACCGTCAGTCCCGAGGAGGCTCAGGGTCGAGTACCGGTAGTGATCAAGGCTAAGGACGTCAATGTTCTCGATTACGATGTTGATGATCCCTCAAAGAGGGAAATCGAGTTCGACGTCATCGCGACTGTAGCAAGCGAAGTGGTTAGTTCTTTACAATATTTAAAATTAAAAATATCTTCTCTCTCTCACGTAGTATAATTACACCGTTAACTGAATTAGTAATTAATCTATAGCAGAGTTAATCAGAAATTATTTAAATAACTCTTAAACGTATACCATTGTGTGTATTCCTACATTAAATAGGAATAATCAGTTGTTTTGTTTAAAACTTCTTCGTTGATTATTTTGTCGAGCATAGTTCTTATAGAATCATTAATTGTTTGTGCCCGCAGGTGGCTACCTGCAGAGTCCACATCCAGCTGTTAGACGCCAACGATCACAGCCCCGAGTTCTCTCGGTCGGTGTACAAACTGTCGATCTTGGAAGACGCGGAACCCGGCACTCGCTTCGGTGACGTTTATGCGAAGGATTACGACAGCGGTTCCTTCGGCAAATTGACGTACACACTGCGTGGTTTCGGCGCGGACAAGTTCCGGACCGATTCGCAGGTGGGCGGGATATTCGTGGCGAAGAAACTAGACTATGAGGCGCAGAAGTCTTATTCCTTGACGATGGAAGCGACGGACGGCGGCGGCCGAGTGTCCGCCGTTAATATTCTCATTGAACTCGATGATGTTAACGATAACAAGCCGACGTTCGAGCAGCCGGAGTATTCTAGGACCGTTCGCGAAGGCGCTACCAGCTTTGATCCGCAGATGTTCGTCAGGGCGACCGACATCGACGGACCAATGCAAGGCAATGGGAAAGTCGTGTATTCGATCAGCCGGCATAATAGCATGACAGAAGACATCTTCAAGGTTCGTGTATTAAAGTGTTTGTGCATTTTTTATTGGATCAATTATCGGTTTATTAATTTTCTTCACTGAAGAATAAAAGCTTACAAATAAAAAGCAAAACATAGTAAGAACTCCCGATAATTAAAATTTAAAAATTGTAAAAACAAGACGTTGGGAGTTAGCGCAGTTAACGGTGCGCAATAGAATAAGAAGACTCTTTTGTATTACACTTCAGTACTGTATTACACACAGTATTGTATTACACACAGTATTGTATTACACACAGTCTTCTTTGTATTCTATTGCGCACCGTTAACTGCGCTAACTCCCAACGCCTTGTTTTTACTATTTTTAAAAGCTTACAAGTTTTATGCGTTTAGTAAAAATGAGATTCAATATCAATTGATATAATTCTGTACGATTATATTGCCGCCAACAAATTATATTCTGATAAACGATAACTTTTTGTTAATATTTTATATTATTTAAAATTATAGAGCTTAATATTAATTGATGAAATTAAAAGAAAGTGTATATGTGTGATTGCTAAATTTTATAATAAGATCTCGATATTATTTCGTGATGTACTCTTTAAACATTTATTTTTAAATATGAATTTTATAGATTAATCCGGACTCAGGTGAAGTAACCATGTCGAAACCGGTTCGTTCCGGAGACACTGAAAGGGGCACTTACGAATTAATGATTCGTGCGACTGATACCGGCACACCGCCGTTATATTCCGAGGCAAAACTTTTCGTTCGCGTCGGTGTTCCTGGAAATCAGAAACCTATCTTCCGAGGAAACTACAAGTCGAACTTACCAGGTCCCAGTACTTATCGGGCGAGGCTCTTGGAGAACGCGTCTCCCGGAACGGAAGTCATTCGGGTAGTCGCCAACGATCCCGACGGAAGAGATAACTTGCTACAGTATTACATCGCGTCCGGTTCTAAGGATAATTTCGTTATCGATTCTAGGTACAATATAAAGTCCACTATATATAAACGAAATATAATGCTAGAATCTAAAGCCTTTCCCTTATATTTTCTTCTTTCCTTTTCTTCTTTTCATCTTTCTTCTTTAAAATTATTTTATTTCGCTATTTTAACTCGCAAGATTTAATAGTCAAGATACAATAAGATAAAAATTGATACCAGTAAAGTTAATGAATGACTGGTTACAGTTCTGGCATCATAACTGTGTCACCTGACGCTCGCTTGGATTTGGAGACTGGCGGTGAAAAGTACGAGGTGATCGTGTACGCTGTTGATTCAGGTACACCTGTCAGAGAGACTGCCACCACTACCGTCACGGTGAACATGATAGATGTAAATAATAAACCGCCGACGTTCAATGAATCAACATATATTGTTCATGTCTCGGAACGCGCACCCATCGGTACGTTGCTAATAATACGCAGTCACTTATCAAAAATTAGCTTTATATTTAGCTTATTAAACAAATCGTCTTTAAAATTAAAATTAAAGCTTCTAAATTCTCTGTACTCAGCTATCATTAAATACTTTCAAAAATTATAGCTTCTGTGAAAATATTGTATACTGACTTTATTTCTGATATTTTAACTATCTTTCGCCTTTTGATTTAAGTAATTGTTGCTTATTTATTATGAATTTATTATGAATAGGTGAACTCGTAGTGAAGACGGTAGCGACTGACCCTGACGCAGACGCGTATCTGGAGTATTCTCTAGTGGATCCGATAAAGGCTGTCGACAAAACTGGCGTAGCCTTGAAGAACACTGCCTCTTACGATTACAAAACGGCGTTCCGAATAAATTCCACGTCTGGTGTAATAACTGTTAACCGAGTGCTAGATTATCAAGTGGCCGCTGTCGTAATATTAACGGTGCAGGCAAAGGACTTAAACGCCATCGTCGACAAGGACGAGCAGATAGCGAAGGTGGAGGTGATAATTTACATTCAAGCTTACAGCGATGACAATCCGACGTTCACCAATTCTGGGTGGTCAGCAAACAATCCGACGATAAGAATCACGGTTCCGGAAGAGCAACCCTTGGGTACGACGTTGTTGATGCTGTCGGCAAAAGAACCGACGACGGGATATCCGGTTCAGAGGTTCGAATTAGTGAGAGAGGACGATGACGAAGGCTACGTCAATGTAGGTGTTCAGAGCGGCAATGTGGTGCTGAGTAAGAGGCTGGATTATGAAGTGCTGAATCAGAAGGTAAAAGATTATGATTTTGTGACAACGTGGTTTCATCAAAGATTATAAATTTTGAGACCAGAGATTGTGTAATAAAATATTCTGAGAATCTAGAATAAAACTTTACCGATATTATTGACATTATTCCTGATCTGAAGATATTTGATTACTTATGTTAATAATGATATAGTAAATTTATATTGTTTCTTTAATTGTTAACACGTGTTATAAAATGTAAAATTTTAATCTTGTTTTCAGTTTATTCGCTTTAAAGTACGAGCGCTTGCCAGAGATTATGATATAACGCGAAAGATGTCGGAGGCCAACGTAATAGTCGAGGTTCACGATATCAATGACAACAGTCCCGTTTTTGGACAAAAGGATTACAAGATCTCTGTATTGGAGTCAGCTAAACCCTCGAAAGTCGTGTTGAATGTGAAGGCAGTGGATATGGATAGCTCTAAAACCGAACAGGAAGTCCAAAGGGGATATGGCGAAGTAAGATACTCCTTGACAGGCGAGAACGCTAATCTCTTCGAAGTGGACCCCATAATGGGCAACATCCAGGTAAATTATCTTTAATTATTATTATTGTCTTAATTATCTTCGATGTTCTAATTTAAATTCTAAAATACAAAGAACGAAAAAGTATTTCAATAAATGAAACACTTCTATTCTTTCAAAGCTAATCTAAATTTTAAACATTAAATCTAAAGAATATCTAAAAAATGCCCCAATTTTTTAAATGTCTACATGGTTCTTATAATTTTACCAGAATAAGTAATGAATGAAATAATTTATAGATTGCCGCAAACACGACTCTCGACAGAGAGAGACAATCGGTGTTGCGTTTTTATGTCGTGGCATCAGACATGCCGCAAGGTGGAGCCGAGCAACGAAGCAGCCGAGCCTTGGTGACAATCGACGTTCTCGATGTTAACGATAACGCTCCTAGCTTCGAACAGGAATCTTACACCGCAGTGATTCCGGAGAACGCACCGGTGGGAATCAGCGTGGTGAACATCACGGCTACTGACCCGGACGAAGGCGAAGGTGGGACGATCCACTTCGAGATCATCGACGAAGGTGAAGCTAATGGTAGGATTCAAAGTGTTATAACTACTATGTTAATTTTCTGAGATATAAAGAATGTCACATGATTTAAAATTAGAATTATTTTAAAAATTTATGAATATTTTTTTGTAAATAGTCGCAAAGAAGAATTAATAACTGTAAAATAAAAACCAATTGCCTTTTCGTAAAAAAATAAGTAATGATGTTTTTTATATATAAAGAGAAATTATATAAGCAAAACAAGATTTTCTATTATAATATGAAAAAGCAATAAAAGATAGCTCGTACATATGCGAGAATAATTTGCTAGAATATTTATTGTGCGACTGACCGTTTTTAGGATTATTTAAAATAAATAACACAACGGGCGAGATTTACTCGGCGCGAGCATTAACGGGCAAGGGCAGGACCGAACCGTACAACATGCGAGTGCGAGCGCAGGACGGTGGCGAACCGGCTCTGTACTCGGATGTGAGTCTTATCCTGTACATCGGCGACGTGGTGAGCAACGACGGCGTGCCTCTGTTCATCAGACCGACATTGGAGGAGGTAGCCTACATCGCGGAGAACTCGACAGTTGGCAGCCCGGTGTTCCAGGTAGTAGCATCCGATCCCGACGACCCAAATTTGCCGAATGGCAGAATTACCTTCCGCTTCCTGGAAGATGGAAATTTTGGCAAGGATGCGAGTGCCTTCAGGATCAACAGCGACACCGGACTAATTAGCACACGCAAGTTACTCGATCGAGAAGCCAAAGACAGCTATACGCTGATCTTGGTAGCGCAGGATCTCGGCGAGCCGCCGCAGCAGGCGACTAGGGTACTCCAAGTAATCGTGAACGACATCGACGATCACAAACCTCACTTCAAACGCAGCCTAGATAGTCCGCCAATTGAGCTGAATGTCTTGGAAGAAGTGCCAGTAGGTTCCAAAGTCGGCGTGATCGAAGCGATCGACGAAGATATTGGTGAGAACGGGATGATTGGCTACGAGATCGTGTACGGGAACGAGGCGGGGCTCTTCGTGGTGCAACGTCTGGAAAATAATTCCGCGATCATTAAATCAAACGGCCGTCTCGATCGGGAAACCGCCGAGTTTCACTTACTGACCGTGAAGTGTTTCAAATACTCGTCCAAGAAGTCAGACATAGTGCCGAAACCGTACAACAGACAGGACCCCTCGGAGAGGCAGGTACTCGTCAAGGTTTTGGACATCGACGACAATAAACCGCGCTTCAAGAAAGACAATGTAACTCTGGGGGTTCGCTTGAATGTGCCAATTGACACCAGCTTGATCACGCTAGAGGCCTACGATGCTGACTCTAGCGCGTTACCCATCAATTACAATATGAGCAAGGTGTCTTTCATATCTCTGGTTGATCCCTTTATGTCACAGAAGGAGATACCATCGCAATTGTCCCTGAATGCGCGCACCGGCGAGCTCAGGACGACGGGCTCCATGGCGGGATATGCGGATGGCTTCATGGAAATGATAGTATCAGCAAACAACTCGGCGACGCCGGGAGGCGAGACTAATATCACCGTGAGGATTTTCCTGTTACGCGATCGCGACATGCTGAAGTTTGTGTTCTCGAAACCGCCGGTCGAAGTCAGAAAAACGCTAGAAGACTTCGAAAGGGCAGTCCAACAGGCTCTTTCGCTGCCGATCAGTGTCAACGTCTACGACACACAGTTCTACTCGAAGGAGGACAACTCCCTGGATTTTTCGTCGACCAGCTCGTGCTTCCAGATGGTCGGCAAGGAATCCTACGACCTAGACGAGATGCGATCGTTGCTGACTGATCCGAGAAATAAAGAGTTGAAGAAGGTGTACAGGACATACCATGTGGAAAAGGTGCAGCATTGTGCCGCCGTGGTAGCCCGTGCTGATGCTTCCATGACGCAGATATGGGTCCTGGCCATCGCGGTTCTCGTCGGAATCGCTACCATAATCTCCAGTTGTACATTGTGTTGCATGCATGCCAGGTAACTGTCAACCTATCAGTCATTGCTAATTGGTAGTTTATAATAACAGCAAAATTCTCTAAAAATTGAAGTTTTAAAAAATTATTTTATTTTTGACAGTAACGTATTATATCTTCTACTATTTTAATAATTTTTAATATCTCTATTTTCTTCTAATATTGCCATGATATTTTAATACTTAAATATATGACAGTGTAACGTTTACCATATTTTTTGTAGTTACATAAAATATATCATTAACCTTGTTTTATTATAAGCAATATTTCTATTTCTTTATTACTTCGCTGACGGAACGTTGGATCGAAAATATTGCAAGCTATATTTCTTTTTCAGATATAAACGGCAAGTGAAACACGCGCGTTTGCGCGATCAACCACGACCGCCTCTCAGTTACGTGTCTTCCGGGCCAGCCATGGTCAGTTCTGGGTCTCATACAACTTTGGGTCCCGGCACGATGGTCACGTTGGGTCCACATGAGGGCCCGTACGAATGGGGCGCCGACACGACGCTTTACCATCCGAGTACGCTAGGTTCGAGAACGTAGAATTTGGGGAGATACCAGAGAATGCCTCTACAAATTATATCGATTTTTTCTCAGGACTATAATTAGTAATAAATTATTCAATTATTAAATAGAAGCAGGTTTTGTAATGGCATACAAGATATTTATTCCAAAATTAATTGAAATTTTGTCTTGAAGATGTGGAATATTAAAATTTTATTAAAAAGTGATATAAAATTGTCACTAAGGAAAAATCGATTAAAAATGTTCTTAGAAATAGTAATTTCTAGAACTTTTTAAAATGCAACTTTTTATATATGATCCCAGCGCATTTTGAAGATGAACAAAGTAATAGTGTATGGTGAAAGGTGCATTGAAAGTTACAAAACTGTTAACAATATATAATTGCAGTTAAAGAAGAGATTGAAAGAAGAAAATTGATGGTGCTATACTCATAATGTAAAAAGTATTGTATGATTTAAGATGCGCGCCTGTAATGAAGTATATAGTTTGTAAAATTTGACGATGTGTTATCTTTAAATAATTTTAAGATTAGGCTAATAGAATATAATTATATAAACGTAGTATAAGCATATAAGTACAATTATAAACTCTAGACGAATTTAGAGTTGTATATTATACTTATACTATGCTTGTGATATTGTTAACCCTTTGCGGCACGGTGGCATTGTACAATGCCACCTTTTTATATTCGCTTTTTTACCTTTTTTGCATACTTTCTAATATATTAAGCCGATAAATAAAAAAAATAAAAAAATCGAAAGAAAAATGTATGCTTCAAAGGGTTAAGAAGTTTCAAGTGCGTTCTCCGTTGTTATATAATGTAATATCATTCGTATATTTAAGACGAAATAAAGTTGTACATTTTATAGTCGACAATATATACATTTTCAAGTTTGTATAAATTAGTTTTGTGTGATTCTTGGTTCTACGTTTAATTGAAAAATATGATAAATATCTACCTACATATCCGTAATTATAACAAATAATTTATAAATGTGTTATACATCTTTTTTTTAAGTTATATACATAATACATGAAATCAGTTTTTATGTATATAATAAATATATATGTTAGGTAAATATATGTCAATCAATTGTCTTGTCCATTAGAATTGCTAGAAACGATAAAAATGTACATTGTCGAAAATGTTCTCTTGTTGCAAAACCTAGATATACTTATTAAGATAAGTTGGATTAAAAAATGAATAAATTTAAATCTAATCTTCATTATTCCAAATTAGTTTAAACTTCTTCAAGATTTGTTATAATGCAGAACTTATGGGCAAAGTAATGTTCTCGATTATTTCACATTAACAACTAAAGTTTTCTAGTTGTTTTGATAATCTCATCTTGTAAACGTGCATTATATCCAACGTCACAGTAGCCTATGAAGCAATCCTCTGTTAAACGACGAATATCTCCCGTTCGTTTTCACTGGAGATTAGTTGAGATTTCCGAATGCCTTCGACGAAAATGTCAAGGCGAGGAAGCAAGCCGGGCTGGATTTGAGCAGACTATAAACGCAGTATTGAAGTATTTGTCTGGTTACACGAAAACCATATTGACGTCATTCTTTTCTCCAAAAATGCTTAACGTATAACAGAAATGAGTCACTTCCCCGGTAATTAATGAAAGTTTGTCGCGTGATTATTGAACCATAGTTGAAATCTCCACATTACCTTGCAGATATATCCTTGTAGATACATGTTATAACTTCATTACGAGTTAGTGACTTTTTGCCTTCTCTCTCTTTAAAATATAAAATATTCTTACTAAATTAATGTTTCCAAAATTCTAAAATAAATTCTGACAAAGAAAACGTGATTAAAGCGCAATAGAAGAACTACAAAAATATATTTCGTCAAAACAAAATACGATAACAATTGCATTATACATATAGATACTTTCGATGATTCAAGTAATAACGAAGTGATGTGAAATTTTTCGTTTATGTAACAATAGAGTGTCCCGGGCATCGAATTATTAGGAGATATTTGATAATCTTTCCTCGCGATTCACGAATCATGTCTCTAATAATTATACTTTGAATTCAGTCTCAGCGCAAAAGACTGAAATGTTGAGATCCTTCGATGATATTGATATCCTTCGAAAGATCGATGCTTTTGTTGGCCTTCGGGCTGTCGATCATCGTTGCGTTATCACAATTCGTGCAATCTTTCTCCGTAGTCATGATCATTTTTTGCGCATTAATTTCATACTTCTCCGTGCTGGCATAATCCTCGTCGACGCTTAATTTGTGATTGAGTGACGCGATAGTATCTCCTACAGTACCATCGCTGCTAACTAAATCCGTATAGGTGTCTGGATCATTATCCAATACAAGATCGCCATCTTTCTCATTTTTATCGTCCAAACTCATCTCGTGATATCGCGTTATCGGAAGACTAGTTGTCTCTGAGTTTTGATTCTCTTCAAACTTCGACTCTTCGATCGCAGAATGATCAGTCAAATGTTTGGCGATCGATTCCAAGGGAGACATTATCTTCTTCGCAAATTCCTGCTGCTTCTCGGGTTCCATTAACTCCGATCTATGTATGATATCGTTCCTAGAAATTAAATTAAAATTATTAAATATATATAGAAAATTAAATTGAATTTTTCCTAACAAAGACACTGCAAATTTTTCCCGATAAATGTGAAAGCGAAGCAATTATTAAGCTATGATTTGCAGTACAAGAGAAAGTTCAAATTTGATTTTTCAAAACGGTCTTAACTGACTTAATTGATAAATAATAAGAATCAACAATAGTTAGCGATAATTTGTTAAGAACCTGCTGAGCTTATTCTTCTTTCGAGGGTACAAGTTTAGATGAAGTATCATTTGCTGTCTTTCCTCTTCTTCCGATATAGGCGTAGGATTAGGTACAGCCACGAGGGGTATAGATTGCGGAGGTGGCGCATAAAATTTTGGTCCACGATATTGGACGGGCCTTCTGAGATCGTATTCGTCCGTGGATGCTTGCGGCCTCGGCCACGTCGTCTTTTTATTCTGCTCCATGATATCGGTAATGGGATAAATGTCGAGCATTACGCTGAACGGTTTCGGCTTCCGGTTCTTCACTAAGGAATTTGACGAATAGGAGCCGATGCTTTCGTACTGTGGTTCTGTCATAATCGGTTTGTTATAATTGACTAAGGGTCGGGAATATATGGAATCGTAATAAGGGCTGTATCGATGTATTCCAGTCGGAGAGAATCTAAAAGAGAGTCGATTAATACTTTAATATTAATTATTAATTAATTTGTGATACACAATAATGTAATGATTTATTTATTAAATAGGAAGTTATATATTTTGTTATAAAATAAAAGATAATTCTGTGTGATTATACATAAAATTTTATCTCCCTTACAACCTGATTTATTAAAAAATACTACTAACTGGTATTAGGCTCACAGATATACAATAAAAAAATTAGAATGAAAAGCCAAAAAGAGTCAAAGCCGCTGTTGGGGCTGACAATGTGTTTCCTTTATTAGATGTACAAAGTTGAAATTACAAAATTTCAAACGTTTCGACTCCGATTTGAGTCCTCTTCAGTGTGAACAAAAATATAGTAATAATAAAAATAATAAAACCAGATGAAATGAATGAATGAAATTCATGTACTCCCCACAGTTCCAAAGTATTTAAGGAAATATGTAGAGTTCCTTTAACTTTTCTATTGATACCTTCTTTGGTTTACTATTTTAAGTTCCTTTGTTCATTCCATACACTTTACTAATTTTTTTACAATACATATTTTCTTAAATACTTTGGAACTGTGGGGAGTACATGAATTTTATTCATTCATTTCATCTGGTTTTATTATTTTTATTATTACTATATTTTTGTTCACACTGAAGAGGATTCAAATCGGAGTCGAAACGTTTGTAATTTTGTAATTTCAACTTTGTACATCTAATAAAGGAAACACATTGTTAGCCCCAACAGCGGCTTTGGCTCTTTTCGACTTTTCATTCTAATTTTCTGATTTATTAATATCAAATATTTTCACCGTCTTAGATTTATGCAACAACTTCTTTAGTTACAAACCTCACGTTAGACGTGGCTAAGAGATTAACGTCCGCGGGGTGTTTCGGTTTGTACTGGTAAAAGGGATCGTTACTGTACGCCATCGATTTGATCGGATAAGGGGGTGGCTCGTCCTCCTCGGATTTATCGCTACTGGACATCATCTCCCCCATGTCGGGGATCAGATCGTACTTCTTCGGATTCATGTAGACGCCGGTGAACTTGATGCCGCGATTCGGCATCTCGGCGTTGTTCGTCAAGTACTTGATGATGTCCTGGATGCTCCTGGACGAGTGCGGGTATCGGTATTGCGTCAGCTGTGGATACCTCGGCCGTTTGAACGTCGTCGGATGCGGCGTCTTGAATTCCCAGTGAAACGGCGTAGGTCGCGCCTCCTCCGTGCTCACGTCCTCGTCCGAATCCGGATGTTTGTGCCTGCCAAATTGATGAAGAGCCACTGTGTCAATCCGGCCGGTGCGTAAAAATTGCCTGACACGTTATGTAAATTTTTGCGATATCATTAAGATCGGCTCTCTCTACGCATCACGATGAAATGTAAGCGTGATCAACGACGTTGGCGGGATCCTGTGCAACGTGCAATGTGTAGAATCGACTTAGCAACGCGCAATGGCACAATGTTACCTAACATAGAAAGTATTCCTTGTACATCAGGAGAACGATGTCAATGATATTCGCGATATTTTCGGGATTATTGATGGGAGAATTGAACCGTCGATTTAATATCGCCGTTCGCGCGAGGTGTGCCAGTTCTTCCGCGTTGCATCGCGCGAAGGTCGTAATATCGCAGCAAATCGACATTAATAAATCGTCACCCGTCGTTCAAGTTAAAAAAAATTTTTTCGGCTCTCAATATTTTCGTTTATTTTGATAAATGACGATCGGAGAAATCGGACGCGCTATTACGGTAAATCGCGGGGATTAATCACGACGACGTGTCGTTCACCTCTGTCTCACACGATAAACGATCGCATGATTGTCGAACAATTGCTTGGCCTCGGGTTCCTCATTTTCATTGGCATCTTCCACGGATTTCAGCACTCTCTTCCGCTGCTTGAAATTGTGCAGATTCTGCGCTCTCATCTCGGGCTCGCCCGCTTTCGCGATGCGTGTCTCGAACGGTATTATATCGCTCGTTGCATTTCGTTGCATGAGACTTTCGTAGTTCTCATCGTCCGAACGATCTTCCATAGAAAGATCGTCTGTACGATTAATCATGGCTTCGTACACGATCGTGGAGTTCGTAGACTTTTTCGAGAGATTCGGTGATTTCTTGAGAGCATTCTGTAGTATGTATATGTGTTTTGTTTCCTGGTTGATTTTACTGTTCCCCGATGTGGCGGACGTAAAATCGTACATAAATATCGCCACCTACGATGGTATTGAACTATTAAAATTTGAATATTTAAATAGCATTTGACAATAAACAAATAAAGAGTTGTTGATTACAAGGGCGTCCGCAGGATTTTTTCCAGGAGGGGGAGGGGCATGATTTAAAATATTACTTCCAGAATTAGAATACTTATAATTTGAAATTTATAAACCTCTTGAAATTATAATCCTATGGATTAGGGCAGAGATCGGCAAGGTTAGCACAACTTTGTCTTTCCTTTATTCAAAGGAAGAGCAAATGCTTAAATTTTTGCTGATCCTGGGGGGGAGAGGCAAATGCCTCCTCTTGCCCCCCCTGCGGACGCCCATGGTTGATTAGTATAATGTCAAGATATTAATAAAATTACTGTTTTTAATATGTATGAGGATTTACAAATAAAATTTAAAGTATGTTCTATAACATTTCAATAAACTGTTAACAGACATTGCGCTATTTTTTAATGAGAGTGGCAATATTAGTTCTTAATGAAACCTTGATGCTCAACTCGACTGCAGAAAGAAAATGAGCGATCGCAACGCGAAATTGTATAATCAACAGTTTATAGATCCGCGAACGATATTTATCCATCTTCTGAAACAACAAAGATGCAATTAACTCACGTTCCCAAGTGGCGAACGACGGTTAATTCGTACCGAAACACAGTTAACGCCCTATATGTGAAGCGTGCAGAAATCTTCGCTCGCTTGGCTCCCCATGCATGGAAGGGATACCCGAAGATTCGCGGTGAAATTACAATTCCACACACGTCTCCGACATTAATCACCGGAGAAAACGCGCGGACTGTAATTACGTCTATTGTTCCTCGCGCGTGGAAGAAACTCGCGAAAAACTCCGTTTAATTATCATGTTTCGGAGGCGCGTGCAACAAAATCGTGCGAAACAGGATACGTCACGAATGATCATGCAGATGTCGTGCAAGGTCATTGTCCGATAGAAATTGTCTGATAGAACGTGTAGCAAAATCATTGATTGTAAGACGCGTACGAAGATGAATAAAATCAGTCAAGCGATAAGTATCGCGTCGCTTCATCTATACATTTGTAACGTATTACTTTTTATTTCTAATTTGAAAGATTTAATTACTTTAACAAACTATTTATAATTCAGTCTTAATGCTTCCTTAATGAACAGGAAGCATTAATACATTGTTATACTACGACAGATGCAATCGAGAGGTATACGTTCATGTTTATGTCATGAAGAAAGAAATATCGATTGTTAGAATATGTAAAAAGATACTTAATTAAAATACGCGTAATTCAAATTATTTGTCGTGTAATTATGGCACTATTGACAGAGTTAGTTACTATGCTTTTTTAATTTTTTTGCTTTTGAGCTTCAGCTATGAGCTTCAGCTGTGAACTTCATTTGTAAGCTTCAGCTATAAACTTCAATTGTGAGCTTCAATTCTAAGCTTCAGCTATAAGCTTCAACTGTGAACTTCAATTGTAAGCTTCAGCTGTGTCCTAAAATATTTCCTAATGACGAATGTAACAAATAATTAATTAATAATGTCCGTAATTCTGCACACTCGATTACTCACCAATATCACTGTTACCACCACCATAACTCCGATTGCAAGTTTTCTCACGATTAAACCGTACCGACTCCTGTTATATCGATCACCGCGATCAGAGTAAAGCCCTAGCTCGGATGTACTTATGGCGGATCTCCTGCCGGTTTCAAGCATCGCCTTCCGAGAGGTCTGGCGACTGATGTCCTTTATGATTACACATTGACGATACTGAGCATCCTTAATTAATCAGCTTACCGTTGACATGCCTCGCTGCGATTTGTCGATTCGTTTCACCTTGTCATTATTATCTGATGTAACCGCGAACGATCGACAGGTGTTTCTTCGACAATGAAAATTATTTTGACAAACGAAAGAAGACTGTTTTAGCCCGCTATTTCGAACTATATAGAGCACGCGATGTTGCTCTTTCGCCGCTTCCCACGCAACTAACGATCGCGCATTTCTCGGATCGCAGTTTTCACTGGCGATTCTATCAGCGCCGTGGAGATTTCCTTTGTTCGTGGGGGAGGCTCGTTATGGTAAGTAGAAGGCAGGTGGTTATGGGCTACTTACTTCCATGCCAGACTCGAGTGCCACCGAGCGCGCACGACATGCGAGGAAAATCTCTCACCGTTCCGGTGCTTGACCTGCTAAATACGCTCCTAACGCTCCATTTTCGTTTGTTCGTTCGCCAAAGCGCCACCGCGATTTCTTACTCGTGATGTGCACTTTTGTCACAAGTGTCTACACGCAAATATCAAGAATAATAGAAAGCGGTCGGACGTTTATAGCGGGGGTCCTCGGATTTTAACACGTTGAGTTACACAGAGTAGGTACTTATAGAAATCTACTATAAGTCGCTACGAGCTATAAATAAAAATTAATATTTTTCCTTAAAAAACTGACTTATTAAAATATTATCTGTTAAAAGAAAAATATTCGTGACTATTACGAGAGAGCCTGTAAATAAATGTCGACTGTGATATTAATAGTCTTATTGTACGTTCAGCTTTGAAAATATACCTCGACAAAAATATTTTTATAATTAAACATGTTTTAATGCGATGTTATATGTTAATTTGTTAATTTATTTAAAACCCGAAATAAAATTGTATAGTTATAGTTTTTAGACATACTTATATATATATTGTTGTAATTGCACTTTCAAATGTACGAACATGTTTCCCACTGATTAGCGCAATTAATGCAATCTTCTATACACCTCATTTTCACACGTTAAACGCATCGTTGAATTTTATAACACTGTAATATACGTAACATCTAGAAATGATTTCTGATTTCAACGTTTTATGTCGAATCAAAGATACACTTTATGTTAAATAGGAAAGATATGTAGATAGCATTTTTCTAAAAATTTTTATTCTTTTTCCACACACTCGTTACACGTGTAAAAACAAAGCTTCCTCTATGAGGAAGCAAAACACTCGTTGGTCGATTAAATCCTTGTCTGGAAAAAATAGTGTGGCGAAAATGATCAATATATAAAAAAAACGATACTTTCTAAATGTCCGGCAAACGATTCAGCGCTATCATCGGCCATTAAATAATCTTCTAATATTAATATTACGCATACTAATATTTAAGATTTCATTGATCTGTAATGCGTTGCAAGCCGCCCGCGTCAGTAGCTCTCATCGTTTGCGAGTTTCAAACGGGATGTCGGGGATCGGATAATTATATCCTATGGACCTGGGTGTCGTGGACGGCGGTGGAGTTGGAGATGGTGCCGGTCTTCCGGTCGGTGGCGGCGAGGTTGGTGTGCTGGGTGTGATGCTGTAAACGGGCGGGGGTGGTGGCGGCGCTGTCACGGTTGGATATATCGGCTTCGGGGTTGACGGCGGAAGATATGGTGGTGGTCGGGTTTTCGGCGTTTCCGGAGGAGGCAGATAAGTTGGAGTAAACTTAGGGGTCGACGGAGTGGTCGTTGGCGGCAAATAGGTAGTGGGGATCGGTGAGGTCTGGCTATACGTGCTAGTCGATAATGTCCTTATAGATGGAGTATAGGTATAGGTTGGAGTGTATCTGGTCGTGGAAGGAGTCGAGTAAGGCGGAAGGTA
>NJRQ01000524.1:5809-36901 GCA_003063805.1 Aphaenogaster ashmeadi
TCATTTTAAGATTTACATGTCCAAAATAAAGATATTTTTGAAATAAGAATGTTCTTTTTTTCTGTGTGGATTCCATAGAATTAAATAAATTTTGCATTATTTACTGTAACTGTGTATACAATCAAATATATTGTTTCGTACGAGAAATATTTTACGACGCGGAATAATTTAAAAAAAAATAATTTACTCGACATACACAAAATGCTAACCGGCGACAAAATTATAGCTACCTACTTTCCTGCTCTCTACTTCTCCTAAAAGCTTGTCGGTCAAAGTTTTCCGAGACGTGAATTTATATTTTTCGCGCACAATTGGGCTATTTAAAATTCAGAAACTATCGTTCTCCTAAGCGCAAGTCAGCTCTTACTTATTTCAACTTTCACGCTTTTTAAAAGTGGCATTTTTCGCTTTCTTAACACGAGAATTATAAATCCCAGTATTGAGACAGAGAGAAACGAGGAGGCAGCTCCATTGCGCAACTCGCGGATTGTTCCACGGGGTGTCTCATAAGGACGGTCTAGCGGCGCGAATGCACGCCCCGATATAATGGTCGTTGTTAACAACGCGATAACGTGTAATCGACGTTTCTGACAATGATGTCAAAATAGAACGCGTGGCAAGTGCTCGTGTATCCGAGATAGACGGCAAAGCGGCTCGGCGAAGTGTCGCGGATTTACGCCGCGTGCACCGTGGCTAGGTAATAAACAATAATTCCGTTTCGTAAATGACATATCGTGATAATAAGCGCCGACCGGCTGACCGAATGTGCTCGCGGTTATGAATCGCCGCTGTGAATCACAAGCGAGATATTTCTGCTATTTCATGTAACTGCTCGCGTATAATGAAAACGCGATGTAAAATATTTATCGCACGCGACACGCTCACAGAGAGAGGGACGTCCACGGTTAGTTTTTCGCACCGTGAAAAAAATTACGATATAATTGCGACGGGCAGAATTTTTTTTTTAGCTCTGGACGCTATATGAAAATTAGAGCACCGGGCGCTCCTCGTTTGCTCGCTGTTTGTTTTTTTCGTATGCCGCTTTTATTGACCAACAACAAATCTTCCGCACTGTAACGTGCACGCAACGTTCTATTTCGACGAAATTATTGGATTGATCAGTTAATACTCGAATTTTGACATGGTGACAAACAACCGACTCGATAAACGCGCGAACTAGCATTAAGAGACGTATCGAGCTCACAAATTATTGCGACGCACCGAATCCATTTAACTTGTTAATCTGAACGAAATAAATCGTGACGCGTTCGATACTTCAGTTGCAAATGTAAGCGACCGATCAGCGTATTTTTGTTTAATCACTATATAATGAAAATAGATGGAATGCATGCGTATGGAAAATAAAATAGATGCACGTTGTTATTACAAAATTATTACAAAAAGGCATGAATTTTTAAAATAAAAAAAACTAGATGCAGAATATATATAGAGAAAATCAAAAGATATAGAGACAAATGAATTATTATTCCAAGACTGTCTTTTTTTTACTATTATGAAGATAAATCGTGTTAATTTGAAGGAAACTTGTATGTAAATTTTATATTTTCTGGCCTCATAATATTGCAACAAATAACCAATAAGCAATTTTGATTTAAAAGTTATTGAAATTATATCTATCTAAGAATTAATTTAAACAAGAAATATATATTACTTTTCAGTTTCAATAAATCAATGAAATATTTATTGCTTCTTGCAAAACGATTCTTCCAGATGTTACAAGTTGAAGATTTAGTTTCTATTTCATTTGTTTTTAATTATAATTTTAATATTTCTGAATCCAAAGTTTTATTGCAAAATTTACTGTTTTGTGGAATAAAGATATACTTTACAAGTACTTCTGTAAATATAAGATGCATCTTGTATTGTTTATACTTACAATACCTGAATCCGTAACAAGAGATTCTATTGTATCGAAATTTTTGCTTCACTTCATTTCAATAGAAATATTTTGTCCCTCGAGCATCTCGAGCGCATTATAAAATAGGAAGCTGCTTAAGTGGTCGGATTTTACAATACAGAGAGAAAAGGGGAGAATGGATCATTATTTTATGAAAATATTTTTTATATTGTAAATGTCACATATTTGATATAGCATCTTTAATTCTGTTTATGTGTGTTTCGTTATAATTCTTTTTGTTCTAATTGTTTTTCGAAAATTAAAAACACAGCATTATGCAATGTGTCATTTGTTTCACTAATGTTACTTTTATTATTAATATTTTTCGCGAATCTTGTATATTATTAATATATGCATATATTATTTGACTTATATTAATTTTGTATACACTTTATTGAAAATTGCTGCTAATTTCTACAAGATACGGTTATATTAGGCGAATATCCAATAATCCATGATACCACGTGAATTTCTATGCGAATTACATTATTATTTGTTAATCGCGCTATTCAAACGTTACGACCATGCACACTGCGCCGCTAACAATCTGAATTTGACGCAACCACATTTGCATGTTGCAAACATTATGCTAACTATCTGTTACGTGCGAGCGTCGTTACTCTCTGCTCACGTATTAAGTCGAGAATTCAAATTCCCAACTCGCGTACCGGACTTTATTACGATGGTAATCCTCTTTCATATTGTTTACAAGATCGCATTACCGGCGCCGGCATAAATCTTCGACACCCGACCTCAACTTAAAGGAAAACAGGGAAAGAATTCGTTCGCATTAACATTTACTTCCAGAGATACCACAATAGCTACTATTTTCCCCTTACTTTATTTCCGCCCCATCCCCCACTCTTTCCCCTCCCACGCTGCGGGAGGCCTCATTTTTCTCTCGTTATATGCCGGAGTGGAAAGCGAGAGATCGCGGAGGACCGTAAAGGGCGACTTACCCGCCATTCGTAACACCGCACCCTTGCTTTTGTTAGCGATAATGAGAGAACCATTCATAAAGAATCGGGAGGGCGTCTGCTGCAGATGCATAAGCGATGTCTTTGCCTTATAGTTATGAGGACACATGCTGCGACCCGCGCATTCATCGGACAGAAGCGGTCTGACCTCGGTATTTGCGATCTTACTATCGCGATAAATTGCACTCGAGACTTAAAGCGCGAGGTAAATACGCGGTAAAACGCGATGAGAAGTTTACAAGACCAGCATCATCCTGTGAAATTTTCTCCGCGCGAAAATACCCTTGAGTACATGTA
This sequence comes from Aphaenogaster ashmeadi, assembly GCA_003063805.1. Taxonomy (NCBI): domain Eukaryota; kingdom Metazoa; phylum Arthropoda; class Insecta; order Hymenoptera; family Formicidae; genus Aphaenogaster; species Aphaenogaster ashmeadi. The sequence continues at coordinate 9,002 of NJRQ01000524.1, forward strand.
CCGCAAGGAAGGTAAATTTCTCAACCAAATTTAAAAAGCTCTTTCGAAAATCCTAAAATTTAGTTAACGGATTTTCAATAAGAGAGATGTGGTCTCATCAGTTGTATGATTTCAACAAGACACATGATTGATTTCGCTTTATTGGAAATCCTGTAAAAAAAAATACAGGAAGGATGAAAATAAATATTATATTTATTTTCTGTCTGCGTGCTTGAAGTTAAACTTGGATTTTCAGCTTGCGTAATGAACAATAAATGTCAAATGCAACTTCACTCGTTGAAATAATGACGTCATTTGAATCTCACTTTTGTATAATGGTCGATAAATATTACATGGGGCTTCGATCGTGGAAATAGGGGCGTCGTTCGGAAATAACGTCATTATAAGTATTTCCCTGTAAAGAAAAGGAGAGACGTTCCAATCATGTGGTGGGCGACTACTTTGAAGCGTCACAAAGTTTCCGATATTGATCGGGCGAAGTAGTTTCATTATTTGCATTCGCCCCCAGGTACGCGAGTGCGATAATAATCCTTTCGGTGTTTTCGCGGGAATGAATTACCTCGCTAGGGGTGAGATATGGGGGGATGGCCGGATCGGATCGAGCCACCAAGTCACACTGGGCTTAACGGACTAACAAGCCACTTTAATATAGAAATGCCGCAGCACGCTACTAACGAGCCCCCGGGGCATCGTCCATACGAAACGAAGCAATAAACGTTTCCAATTGTTATAGGGACAAGAGTTGAATTCCATGGGGGCACACCGGGGAGAGCGCAGTTTCCTCGAGTTTGGTCAAGCGGTTATTTACGATAAGTATAGATGTTTCATCCCGGAAATCAGGTTTTGATTTCATCTCAAGGCACTTTTTCTTCTTGAGAGATTAATAAAATAAGAAGAAATATAAAAACAAATAAGAAAAGCAACAAGAGTATAAGTGAAAATGATAAAAGATACGTTTCTATAAAGTATATAAATAAATTACATTTATTTCGTTCTTTTATGATATGTACGAGGAGTATTAATCTTATAAAGATCGGGATCCGAGAAGACGTCGGTGCCGCCGAGCTATGACACGACAAAAATCTAACGTACCGAAGATTGAGGGTGTAAAAAATTCCAGACATTCCTCCGATATCGACCGTGCGTCGATGTCATTGAAATGTCCGCCCGTTACTCGCAGCCGACGCGCTAGGCGTCGTAAATTTTAACGCGGGGCATCGACGCAACTTTTACTGTCGTATGAAAAACAGCGAGTTTACCGCGCAACAGGCGGCGAAAGATAAGTCGTAACAGTGCCATTGAATAATGCTCGTTGCACGAATTTGGCTGGGATCTAAATCATCCGGCGCGGAGTCCGAGGCAGATTGTAAATCTTACGGCGTTACCGTGACCAGATTTATCGTAACCCCTGTAATCCTCTTGGTTCTCGGCGCATTTGTTGCAACCCCGGTATTATTAGCCGTGACGTTTTCCACGGAGATAACATAATTCGCCGGAGCCGAGACGGAACGGGGTGGACGAGGGACACGCGCGAGCGTTCCTCCGCCACGGATGTTCTTTGATACGACTCGAACATAAATTACGCGAGAGAAAAAGCTCAGATCTTACCAAGAATCGCTGCGTTTCTTCGATTAGTGTGTAAAAACGTATGCTGACGTAAAAATTTATGTGCCATCGTACGGAGACGATTGCAGTGGACAAACATTAAAGCTGTACGTCGGTCCCAAGTAGAACAGAAAGTCATGATGACGTCAAAATGATGCTAAAATGACGCCTTTGACATCATTTTGAAGTCATGATGACGTCTAAATGACCTTAAAATGATGTCAACGGCGTCATTTTAGCATCATTTTGACGTCATCATGACTTGCGTGTTTTACTTGGGGTACAGTGCAGTATTACCTGTCTAATTTATAAATTTCCCTTATTTTAACAAGATCTTAACTTGAGACTAACTTATTAAGATGTTTTGATAGAGAGAAACGTTATAATTTCATATCGCGTTTGAATCGGCGACAGATTCCTCCTTTCTATGGGAGGACTTCAGAGAACTTTCGACTATATCATCTTCATTACCGACCATATTATACTGAAGACACGACGTTTGCTCATGTAAACGTCGTGTCTTCAGCGATTACGCGAAGGATCTTGGACGAACACACAGAACGTCTTGCGTGTACGCTCTTATCAATAAGCTGCAACTAATCGGATGAAGTCCGGTACAAAGCTACCATTTTGAACGTGGGCTGGATTCAGTTCCTCGCCCTCGTCTCTCTTAGGATCCTGAATGCCGAGTCATAACACGGTTCGTTAGCTTATATAAATATGGAGTATGTAATTTGGAAGACGATTTCCGCGATAAATTTATGCGCGCGGTCAGCGCAGTTATGCTTGGTTTAGTCCTTTGCCTACCACGGAATGAGTACAAGCCCTGTTTAGCATTAAATACGTACTGTCCAACTTGGCGAAGTGCAGAAATAGCAATAATGCAATTTAATACGGGATAAAATCGCGCGTAAATTGAAACGATAAAATTGCGCCAATCTTGCCCGCTCTTGTAAATGCGTTGGCAATCTGCGCGGGCATTTCCGAGCTGACGCTAATCGGAACGAGGAGGAGGGAGAAAAGAAGTAATTTTGTCATGAAAATTAGATTATTTCCTGCGCATAATATCAGAATTTTCGCGAGATTGCGACTCTGAACGGCAGAAAATTGCGACCGTTTAAAATTTGACATGCTGGCTATTATTGTTAATGTACAACGGTAAGGCTTGTGATAAGGTTGGCGAGCGATGCTAAAATGTAAAATTTAAGTGGAAATTTCGGGGTGGAGGACGGACCGCTACGGATAGTTGAGCTTCCTCCGAACGTAACGTTAGGCAAGCGTGTCGAGACCAGCACGGAAACGGGAACGAAGTACGACGTAATTCCATAGGAATCCGTCCAATTGTTAAAGGATTCTTAGTTTTGCACCGTCCACAGCGAGTTCGACACTTAGCACGAACGGAGTACGTGTGCAATCCGCTTGCGATTCCAGAAATTCCACGCGTGCCGAGGGACTCTGGGGTCATGACAAAGGACCATTTATGCGAGCGAGGATGAGCTGGGTCCGGTGAACATCCTGTCCTTTTCGTCCCGCTCTCGCGTCACGCTTGCTCCGAAGATTCGGAAATAGTTAATTCGAGTTCTCGGGTCTCGTCGAGTAATAGAGCAGAGGTAACCGTGGTACGATCGGTTGAAATGAAAGAGGAGGGAAAGTGAAGGAGAGGAGGTTCGTTTAATCGCGAAGAAAGTGACAAGTGAAAATGGTACTGGAATAAGACGAGTAACACCTAGATGAAAGAAAAAAAACAAAGCACAAAATGAGTAAGAAAAGCAAAAGATTAAAAAAAAGATATAGCGATGAAGGAAAACGGCGAAATAATATAAATGATGAAAGGGAGGAACGGATATGTAATCTAGTCAATGGGAATAAGCTAGGAAAGCGTAAGAAGAGAAAGTAGGTAAATGAGAAGGGGCGAGAGGCAGAGGGCGGCAGGGAGTGGTAGAAACGCGAGGTCGAGCGGATACTCTTGCGTCGAAGGCGGAGCGACAAGGACGACGACACGATAGGGATGGGAAACGTAACGGGGCGTGTGTTGGCGGAGTACCGGGCGCGAAATCACAAGTTGCCAAGAGGCATGTAATGTCGACGGATTTGCAATTCCATTACCGGCTGCCGTCGTATGGGTAAAGGGTGAAAAGGACGGCGAGAATGCTCTCGTCTCGGTTCTCACTACCCGCTTCCCGTTCTGCCCCCGACGGCGACTCCGTTCCACCCCCCCTTACCGGCGATCTGCCGTCATACATTAGGCGCGCTATATTGACCAAGTCGAGCGGCCGCGGGTTCTTCTTTCGACGGCGTTTACTACGGCGTCTCGAACGGTGAAAAAAAGCGGATCGCCATTTGAATGCGTCTGAACGCGCGCGAGAACAACACCGAGAACGACGTTTGCATTACTAGGCTTTAATAACTGTCCAGGCGCAAAGGAAATACGCGATCTAAATTCTTGCCCCGCTGTTGACCGCCCTGACCTATTGCTGACCGTTGAAACGATTGACAAAGTTGCTCAAAGTATCGGAATTCGTTAATGAATACAACTTGATTAAACTGAATGACATGATTGCGAACGAAAAAGAGGCAATTGTTAGTACAAAAGTAGGTCGAAAGAGTAGAAAATTTTTTTAAAGCTGAACTTTGGGACAGTTTACTTTGGATATTGAAACGTTATCTTTTTTGCCTTCTTTCAGATTAAATAATCGAGGATCTTATATTATATTTTACATTATATTATATTATATTTTACATTATAATATATCATATTATATTTTACATTATCGAAATTATTTGATAATATAATTGTTATAATATGAGCAAAAATATTCTATTTAAAGAAACTCAATATAATTAAAATAACTTGAAAAGTTATGTGCAACATCATTTCAATTTTTGTTTTCTTGAATGCAATACTTTTATTCATGATAGCCGCTCGAAAACAATGTATGACAAGGTTGTTGTAGATCGTCTAACAATAAGTTAAAAAAGAGGAAAAAATATCAACTTTTTAGCTTTTAAAATTTCTTTTGCAGAAAGTAAGCCTCAAAAAAATACATTTACATTACATTGCCGAGTTAGTTTTAAACAAAGAATCATCCTCTTTTCGTATCACGAATTACATTTCACCCTGCATTTTAACGTACCCTGCCACACAATCCACAGCAGCTGCACCGTGTCTTTCTCGCAGGCGGATCTCTTCAAACACACTTCTCTGGCAATCTCGTCGCCATTTCCGGGCTTTACGTGCCCTGGCGCTTATGTGCGCGACAATGAATCTGTATTAAAGCAGAGCGAGAATTAGCGATTCGAATTAGTGATTCTCCGACAACGTGCGAGATAGATTCGCGAGGTAGGTATCAACGCGTGCAAACAGAAGCAAGGTTCCCGTATATCTTCAGTTTAATTACTTCTTAAGGACTGAATTTAATTAACAACGTTGGACGCGCGCGTTCACCGTTGAGGCTGTCGCCACTTCGGGATTCTTAAATTTGTTTAGCATATATTGTTATCTGACAATAAGTGGAATAAGGGCACACGTGCGGTCGTATTAGATTTCAATAGGAGTGAGAGAGACGAAGGGTTAATTTAACCCTCCTTAGGAGGGGGGAGGGGACGAGGAAACGGCGGACATGTGGAGGTGTGCGAAGTCAGGGGTGAGCACCGGTGTAACGGATGTATGTATGCTAATGGAGATCTCGGGAGATGTCTAACATCCACCGGCCTGAATTGCCTATATATAAACGACTACGTTTCCATGTTTATGGATCTTAGCCAAATATACGTTTAATAAACGATGAAACTTAGCGTCGAATCGCCCGGATTCGAAATTTATTACCTGCGCATGCATAAGCCGGTATTAACGTGGCGATAAGTTTGGGATATGCATATCAGGCCGAGACGATAGCCCGGTTATCGGGAGAGTGCATTATTCCGCGTAGATCGTGGCGCAATCTGCAACGGAAGAGATTGTCTCCAAATTTGTCGAAGGAGAAACACATTTCTGAAGATTAATCTTTAGAACTTTCGTAAAGTGCTTGTATATTCAAGGTTGTGCTAGAAAGAAAGGTTAGTCCCAAACTTATCGAAGAAACTATTGAAAATAAGAGGTCAATGATTCTGGAAGAGTATCTGTACACCGAGAATCGTGTGTGAAAGGTTAAAGTACAGCAGGAAGCTACGACAGTGCTCGTAAATGTTTATACAGGTGCATATACGTGCATGGCGTATGGCGGAGGTATAGAAAGCCGAATAGAGCTCGCTAAAAATTGTTGATCCATGTAACTACTGTGATACTACGTGCTGAAAATGTCGCAGCTCCTAAAGATCCGAGTGTATGTGCATCGAATTTTTGAAGACCCCGAATGACTGCAATAATTCGGGATATTGTGCAGTTATGTTCATGTAAGTTCGAAAATTCGAAAGAAAACTTGAATGTATATGTTTCCTCTGAACTCGAAAACTTACTCATTTATAATATCTGCGATGCTAATATTGGTTAATACAATTAAAATGTCTTGATATTATTATATGAAAAAATTAAAATATCTTTATATTATTTTTAATGTAATGTGCCAAAGAGTAGCGCAACAAATACTCCACGAGCTCTATTCCACATAGCTTTGTATATGCGTGTATATATGAATGTAGCCTCAAGCACAGATATAGTACTCCAAATTAATATACATATAACAAATGGACAGTCCAAGATTTAAATATCTGCCATAATCTTTTATCTCATCCATTTTAGCTCATCCATTTTAAAACAATGAACCATGAAGTTTTATATTCATTTTTATATTCATTTTTATTATAATTATAATGATGTTGATACAAAAGTATATCGATAATGAGTTACTTTTAAAATCAGTAACGAGTAACGGTAATGAATTACTTTTATGAAGTAATTTTCCCAACTCTGGAACAAAATAATAATATAATAAAGCCGAGCATTATATTGGCTATCAGAATTAATAATTATTTTTATAAAACACGATCAAATGATATTTGAACTCAAAGACCACTAATATGTCTCTTTATGTCGAAAAGATTTATATAAAAAATTTCTCAAGATAAATAACATTCTTTATATTATAGATGTCATAAACGCGCAATTTTCTTCTATTTATCAATGTCTATTAACAACGGTTGTTAAGTTGTTTTTATTTTGTACGATATATTGAAAATTAATAAAATGTCGATTTAATATTCATTAAGGAAGATTTATGAAAGATTTTTCTTGGTAATCTCATTTCTTTGGCACACAGCCAATTTCAACGAGCTTTCTCAAGACGGATAACATCCGTTCAACTCCTTTTCGCCGATATCCGTCGACAATTATTGAACCACTTCTACTTGTGATAAACCGTTAATAATTAATAGATCATCAATCTATCGTTCGTAAACGAGGACTTCAGAAAGGCTTCCTAAAATCGAACGTGGCACATAATATAGTGACTTAGAATGCAACTGGGACAGCTTCTTATATAAGATCGATTTTCTCCTACAGCTTCTCAATGCCGCATGAAATATACACGTTGTATCAATTATTATCAAATTATTATTGTTCTTGCAAACCAGAACGTTGAATATCCATGCAAACTCTTTAAAAATTTTGATATTAATCTGGCTCATATCAATTTTAAGTCCAATCTCTCTCAACCGCCTTATACATTACATAAACATATATATATATGAACATGCGTAACTAACAAACAAATTTAACATAGAAATTATATTACAAATAATTTTCCCTATATTTAAATATATATTGTAACTACTCAAACTATAAATATTGCAAATTATCAATTTAAAACGCAAATCGAGACTTTCGTCATTTACAGCCGCGAACATTGTTCGAGAATCGATAATACATTCCGTTACCGCGATAAAATAATTACATTCGGAACAAGGGTCGAGATGAGAGTACTAGATTATTAACAATTTAACACGGGTAGTTGACGCTAAAACCACCGGGCGGGACGTTCATAAAATCCTAAACCGAGCCCTCTCGAATGTAATCGCGCTTTTAATAAGGTACTCTCGCTATTTTTAAACGTTTGCGCGTATTAGCATATCCCACCGCATTTGCATCGCATTTGCATTTTATCCGTACCGCGGCAAGAATCACGATTTCGTACTGACTTACAAAGTTATTACTGCATTTCAAAATGTGGATGTACAATGATACCTTTAGGACGGTTGTTAATACGAGGTACCTATTTCTGATCTCTCTCTTTAACTTGCGCATAAAATAATAAAAGGATGTTATTTGAGAAAGCATTGATTAGTGACTTTTACTTCATTATTAAAAATGCCGTAACTCAATAAGATGTTTATTATTTAGCACATATTAACATTACGTAACAATATTTACGCTTTCTAAAATGTATTTGACATATGAGAGTTGGTTGTTAGAAACTACAATACGTATTATGTACGGCAATACTTGCCGAACACCAAGTGCATATATCGTGCAAAATTATTAAACCTCAATATTCGACCATTATTTCGAGTATATATCAAAGGTTACGAGGTGAAATTATTTGAATATATTACTTCTACGTAGCATATTTTCAATAATTGTTCTAAAACATTCTTCGATACGAGATTTAATATAAAATCCATAACACACCGCAGGCTAGAACGAGGAGTATGTATAAAAGTTAATATTCATATTTCTATCATATTTTCTCTCATAATCAGTTGTTCATTATTTTTCATATTTAGTGGACAAGACTTGTATCCTTTTCCGAACACATTCTCTTTCTTAAAATAGTGGATAAAATTCGCTCGATGGATTTTTATTCATTAATGAGGGAATCATTTTTATCAGTAGCTTCTGAAACACGACAACATTATTTTTCAGTTAAAAATCTATAAGACTCGAAAAAGATTTCATATTCATGTACCGCAATTTACGCGAAATTGAACGCCAAACAACAAAATGCGAAATAACTAATTCCACTCTAATACAACCTTTGGAAATGAACTATCAATAATTTATGGCGAATGCAACATTTAGCATTCAAAGGTATTGAGATGACCCCGTCAAAGATTCAGTCTCCAATCAGTGGGCAAATCACACGGAATAGGGTCATGCGGGAGTGAAAATTTGACGATAATGTGAAATTACTACGCAAATGCAATGCAAGATGGTGGAATAATTCGTGAAAACTGTCGCGCAGTCAAATTTATAGGTGATAAGCGCATTTATGCAACCTCACCGTATTATAGATTGAATCGCTCTTAATACACTTCTTATTGATATAATTAATTCTTAATTACAGTAAAAATGTAGATATATATGTAACGATCGAACTTCAGATTATCCAGACACGCAACATATCTACTAGCATTGTCACAGAAGGAAGCAAGAAAATAAAAAGAACAAATCTTATCGAACAAAAATGTGACCGTTAAAAATTATTTTCTCCGTTCTCGTTGCAACGGAAAATATGATAACGGAAAATGTTATAAAACGCGCACAAAAGGTATTATGGCAGCGACGCGACTCGGGTAGATATCGATTGAATCTTCGGGCAGTTCTTCACCCCCGTCGCGCGCAAAAAAACGGCAACTCGCGACATTATTGTCCGACGTTATTATGAGCCGTTCGCATCCTTGCGGACGCCGACGTGGCTACCATGTTTTGGATAACGGCTCGATGTCCGGCGAAAGCTGTCCAAAAAAATTCAATGAACCAGAATTCGGCTAATGGATTCGCTGTTAGTTGACCCGAGGTTTCGAGTGCATTCGAAGAGATGCGCGCGGATCCGCGCGTCAAAGGATCACGGATGTGATTACATGAAGGGCGTGGGAAAGAGAGCGGCAGGTGAGTGGGTGGATGGAGAACGGTGAGAGGAGAGGGATGATAGCAAAACGGGCAGGGGGAGGGTTCCCGGTCGCCTATAGCTGCCGGAAAGGTCGACCCGACAGAGTGTGCGCTCGGGAAGGGTTGGCTGGTCGGGACGGGTGCATGCGCCGACTTTATGATGTTTTTTGATGCGACAGCACGGCCGGCGCGTTACGGGAAGAGATGGAGCGGAAATGAACTCGAGAGTGCAATCTTCCTATCCACTTTTCAGACCTCGATTATGGAACGGACACAGAGGCGTCTCTAACGTCCGGGACGTACGCATAACATTTTCGGTAGAATACCGCTGCGCTATGAACCGGCCGGGTTCATCTCGTCTCGCTGATCGCCGCTGGCAGATCGCGCTTACACGACCTGGCTACCTCTTTATAGGCAAATAAGACAGAATTATGTCACTGAATGCGAAAGTTTTAATGATCTTTAGCACTCCAATAAAATCTGCATACAGCCATTATTATTCGATAAGTATGTGTTACTACTTTTGTGTAAGAGAATGAGTTTGCAAGATACTTTATTTAAAAAATATTTAAATTTAGTAAAATGTATGTATATATAAATTACAGTAGACAGTAGACTTTTTATATTCTTACACTGAAAAAAGTACTTAAAAATTTATTTGTGAAATATAAGGCTATTTCACAGAAATAGGCTTTATTTAAGTACGGCGAAATGAAATCTTATTTCTAGCAAATGAACCATCTAATGAGAAAAATTAGATATTATTTCACAGAAATGTATATTCCGTCATCATAGCTAAATTTTTTATAACCAATAAATATCGAAGAAAATGTCACAAGTAACATTTGTTTCTAAATATTTCAACTTTTTTCTCTCAGTGTAATAAGATATTGATAAGATTTTAGATATACATCTTTAACATAAATGTAAAATTAGTATGAATTTATATATAATGTATTAATTATACAAAAAAGCGATTGCATTATTAACTTTATATACATATATACGAAGAAATAATATTAATATAATATGTGTAAAATATAATTAACCGGAAATAAATGATCAACCACGACGCTATTAATAATGCTCGAGAAATATCGGATACTGTCAATCCCATCTGCTAGAAAGTGTCGTTGAAAAGGTTTGCATATAGCATCATTTTGCTGTGTTGAATCGAGCTTTCACTCGGGCAACCTTTTGCCACCGTGAACGGCGTGAAAAACATTTCTATTCCTAACGGAGGGCGTTCTAACGCACCGTTAAAATGCTTAAAACGCGTTAAAAACTCGCTTTTCGAGCCTTTATTGGCCCATTTGCGACGCAATATTGCCGCTCGGGCGCGCGTGTGGGGAATAAAGTAAATATTGAAATCGCACGTCCACTGTCGTCCGGCGTTCCAGCGATCATAGACTCGGTTGAATTCTTTTGAGCGCGTGCATCTGACAAATCCGAAAATCCGATTTTCCGTCGACGAGCGGCCTAGGGAACAGGCGCATCGAAAATTCGATTTTGTAAGCTTCACGTAATATCGCGCTCAGGCGCCGACTCAAGAGAACAGCCCCGCGGAATATGACGCTTAATGTAACTCCATATACCCCGGCCGGAACGACCAAACTTTCCGAGGGACATAAATTCGCGGCGCGACTTCAAGACGTTCATAAACGCCTCGCTACGTTTCGTACGATTTACGAATGTCCTAATGAATTTATTAACGTAAAGTTTAAGCGCTCTCGCGGAAGGATGTACGGAATTCGGAATTCGCGCGGGAAGCGAGCTTGGATATTCCTTCGTTCTCTCGTTACCTTTTTACAACGCGCGATTCAACCAAGCGACTTAGATATTTCTCGAATTTCTAGTTGCGGCCAGGGGCGTCCGCAGGATTTTGCCCAGGGGGGAGGGGCATGATTCAAAATGTTACTTCCAGAATTAGAATACTTATAATTTGAAATTTATACGTCTTTTGTTGAACATTATACACCTAATCCTATAGATTAGGGCATAGATCGACAAGGTTAGCACAACTTGCCTTTCCTTTGTTCAAAGGGAAAGCAAATACTTAATTTTTTGCAAATCCAGAGAGGGAGCAAATGCCCCTCTTGCCTCCCCCCTGTAGACGCCCTTGGTTGCGACAATAGTTCATTGACTTGTCTGTAATAATAGATGGCAACTCTGAGCGTTAATGATTAGAGACCCTATAATAAGAGTCACGACACGTCGCCGGTTTTGTCAAATCCTGCGAGAGAGAAGGATATACATTCACTATTGCTTTCTCTTTCTCCCTATCTCTTTCTCTGTCTCATTTCTATCTCTTTCTCTTTCTGTTTCTCTTGTTTTTGACAAAACTGGCGGACCAATCAAAAGTGGCTGTTACATGTCGTGACTCTTATTATAGGGTCTCTATTAATGATTAGCAACTATGCGTTGTAGGAAATTTTGTGATAGAAAAGTACATTCCTTGTTAAATACGTATAAGAAAATTTTCAGTGTTCAAAATCAGCACTCTCCGTAACTCAGCAAAACGCTTTGACATCAGAATATCGAAAAGATTCATTCAGAAAGGAAGGGCATTTTCCTTTAGGTTGACTACAAGGGGCGATCGCGTTTCGTAGTCAACTATGCTGCAGAAAGGACACAAAAGGGTTTGGAATATCCAATGCGCGAACTAATAAATTTTTCACTTCACTCAATGAACTCGCTTCTTCTCAGAAACTTCCTTTACCCATTTAATTATATAATATTTAATTATATAAGGTCTCTTCGCGTAGCAGAATTTTCCGTCGAAACAGCGAGAGCGACTAGTCAAAGCGACGAGTCTATTGTCATTAAACTTACAAAAACACTCGTTTGCAGCGCGACTTATCGCACAGAAAGTCGAGCTAAAGCCAACTGCGAGATGTAGATTGTATATGTATGCTGAAATGTGAAAACAAACGGGATGCGAGCGGCAAAAGATTAGCGCTGATTCCGGTATTCAGAACGCTGCGAGGAAACGAGCGGAATGATATCACGCAAAGAAATGATTTAGTAATATCAGCTAAACGTCAGTGGCTACTTTTCTGTCATTGCTAAAAGTTGGCTATTAAAGGTAAAATACATTTGCTGCAAGATATAACTTTATTAGCTAAAATTAAAAGCGTACTTTAACCAGAATAGCTAAACAAGTGGCACCTATTCCTCAATATCGTACTTTAACCAGAATAGCTAAAAAAAGTGGCACCTATTCCTCAATATCTTACGCGCGTAAAACTGAACATTCGATTTGTAATTGTTTCTGGGACGTATATGGTATTGGTGCGTCCACACTGTATGTACGGTTTTCTAGAAATATAATAATAATAAACATGGGCGCCCATGAGGAGAGGCAAGGAGGGGCATATGCCCCCATGAATTTTAATTTTTTAAATTTAAAATTTTTTAATTTAGAATGTTTTTATGATTGAAAACCACATAATGTTTAGAATTTATAAAATTACAAATAAAAATCTGCATAAATATTTCTTTAAAAAATATTATTTGAAAATACGTTCGCTTGGCACCCCTAAGTATATTTACAATCTGCCCCCCTTGAAAAAAGTTGTAAGGGCGCCCATGATAATAAAATAGATGAAGTATCCCAACTATTAAATAGTTGGGGTGTATCAGATGCTGTAATGGAAAGATTCAAAGGTAAGTCCTTGTAGCTAGTATAGAACTGCTCCCATATCAAATTTGATAGCTGAAGTCTAAAATCATTTACAATTAGTACTAGTACATCGAACCATATAATCTCTGCTAAGATTCTTAGTTTCACTAAAAATATTATTAGTTTTTCTAAAAATATTATTATTATCTCTATTGCGAAGAGAAAATAGCATAATGGATGTAGCTAAATGTCATTTGGTTCTAACAGCGAATATTTTTTGCTGTAGTGCCTACATTTTAACTAATAAATTGAGCTTCGGCAGCAACGACATTGACTGTCCCTATTTTAAAGACACATTTTAGCTGCCGTAGCTATATTTTCGCTTCGTTGGCTAATCCTTTCTCTGCGTGTATCGGGTGATTGAAAGGATCGGCGTTGGCGTAAGGCGAAAATACACACGGGTCGGGCACGGCGACGTATCGGGCGTGCCGGGCGGCGTCCGATTTCAAAGCGGGCGATAACTGAAAAAGAGTATATTCGACGGTCGCGCGTGTTGCGCTGCGTTGCGCAGCCTCCGGTCGTTAGGCAGGAAGCGTCACGTGGTTTCCGTCACGCGGTTTCCGTCCCGCGGATTACGGCGAAATCGCGAAAAATAAATGACCGCCGAGTAGCGAGTAAGCACGTTCCTCTACCCCATCTCTCTCTCTCTCTCTCTCTGTCTCTTTCTCTCTCCTGCTCTCCCCTTTGTCTGGAGCATAATTGCGATAAATCCGCGCTCAAGCCGTGCGCCCGCGGATGCGGGTCATGCTGATAAATTGCGTCGCGCGTTCGAGGCGACGAGAAAAGTACCGCGGGCGGCGGTGGACGACGGAAAAATTGCGAGCGGTCGCCGCGCGTGAGAGATGTGGGGCGAACGCGAGTCGGGAGAAATAAGAAGTGCCTCTAGTTTCTGATATTATATACGGAAACGAACGCTCGCAGTAACGACTGGACCATCGCGAAAAAAGCGACCGTTAGCTAGATAGCTGGCGGCGTGGTCTACCCAACGGTCTCACGTGATGATGTGTGCTCGAGCTTGTCTCGAGGACATGTTTTTCCGGAGGATAGATTCTGGAGGAATCCACCGACGCCGGATATCTGTCATCTGTAACGTGTCGCGAAAGCGGACGCTGGACTACTTCGTGCGGACGCTTCTAAGTGGTGCGTATTTTTCTTCATACGCTATGGAAAACGTGCTGGCAAATACCTAGAATGATATGTCTGACCACTGCGACATAAACAGACCATCAAATTTTGTATTTCAAATTACCTTCATCAATATTAAACTGCACCAATATTAACCTGCATCAAATATCAAACTATACATCAATAAAAAATTATGTACGAAGTGTAAATATGATGAGTAATTTCGTGAGCATATTTCATATTTCATTTTATCTGCATATTTCATATTTCAGATAAAATTTTAGTAAAATGAAATACTAAATTTTCTATTTTTTAACTAATAAATAATATGCCACTTTTTGATGAAATACCAATAGTGAATAACGATAACAATGTATTAACAACAAAAATAAGTATTATACTGATGCCATTTGTATATGAAAACCCGGGGGGGGGACAAGGAATGTCAGTTTTATGCGTTTTTGCGTAAAATGAATTTTAAAGTTTGTTATTTCCCCTATACCTGAATGTCCTATCTTCATTTTTTTCACTGATTAATACAGTTTTTAATCCAAGATGTACATCAGTTTGATAGTATCTCTTAAACGCTACAAAATGACGACCACACATATCTCATCTATCTATCTATATGTATAAAAATGAATGTATGTATGTTTGTATGTATGTTTATGCAAAACTACAGTTTTCAATGTAGAACCACCAATTTTGGTATACTTTCTCATGATACTCTAGATACTACTAAGACCGTAGACGGTTTTTTGAAGGGCTGGGAGCCCGGGGAAAGGTTTTTCAGAGAAAGGTTCATTTTTTTTCGGGTAAAAGTTACTATTCGTGGAAAAAACGTCCTCTACGGTCTAAAAAATCACCGCGCGAAGCACGGGCTAAAAAGCTGAACTTAAAGGATGAGCCCGCGCTAAGCGCGGACAAAAATGCTAGCTTTTAATAAAACTGACATTCCTTGTTTTTCCCCCCAGGTCGTCATATATGTATAACTAACGATATTATCCGAAACCAACAATATGAAAATGTATTCAACACAGAAATCGGAAAAGCCGAGCCATTCGTTAAGAACGAACAAAGCAGAAGAAAGGCTAATATATAGAGCATCGAAAATACTTCCACATTCTGCCGGGGTTATAAATATCGCGAGACAAAATTTAGCTGACATCTAACCTACTTTACGAAACACCTTGAAAAACGCAGAATCGCGCAGAAATGTGCACAATAAATAACCTTCTGATGCCCAACCACACCTAACGACGACACAGCCCGGTGTCGGGTCGCGGTTCAAGGGAACGTTTTTCTCCCTCTACGTTCTCCGCGTTCTCCTACAATTCCAATGAGTCCGCTACTCCGCCCGCCCCTTTCGCCCCCTCCTGTTTATCACTCTGCTCCTGACGGATAATCTTCTTATCTTGCTCCTCTCGCGTACTCTTCCACCCGTGTCCTTTCATCGTACGCGCACCAACTCCACCCACCAAGTCCGGGACTCGTCGCCACCCACGGTCTCGGCAACAGACGCTGCGCGATCGTTTCAACCCGGGGGAACTGCCATTGAAAGTTAGCGCTCGGCAATAAGGAGAAAACAAGGAGAAGGACGTAACGATCCGCCGGTAGAAAATGAGCGGTGTATCCCGCCGTTCTCTTGGAAAGTCTCGGAATGATCGGCGCCGCCGAGGAAAGAGGACGGAGACCTTTCCTTGGAAGAGGGTACATTGTCCGACAATTCGGCCTCCTTTTGCTACTGATCGACGAACAAAGCGTCGTACTCCGCACCCCGAGGCGCATTTCTATAACCCTTTAATCGGCCTAGTCTTTCCTTACAAATCTCAGTCGATTAATTTTTTTTTTTCGACGACAGACAAGTTTACTCATTATTCTTATTGTTGGTTTGAGAAGACATCTTTTAATATCCCGAAACACTTTTTTTTAAATACATGCTGTTTCTAACTGGAAAACTTAAAATAAAACTTGCAAAATTTTATACACATATATATATACGTATAGCAATATTTCACATAATAATTATTGTTTATGTAGAAATTATTTCATTAATTTAGACAATTAACTTCTTTTTTAATTTTACTTATTATCCTTTTTCACAATATTTCTTTCAATAATAAATTAAGAAATTTATATTTATTAATCAAACACACACACACATAGTTTCAAAATAAATATATTAATAATTCTAATAGCTATATTATACATGTATAGATATTTTTTACAATAAATTAGACTGAATAGCTTGAATATTGTCTAAAAGCATATGCTTGAAGCACCTATTTTCCTGACATAGTTATTGACTATGTAGTTGTTACTGTTTTACGACTGCTCTTAAGATACGTTGTCTGATAACTCAGTGTGCTTTACTACTTATCAGCAGATGTATGATGCGCTTTCAGGAATTTTATGTCTGATAACGCAACGTACTTTGCTCTTGATAGAGATATAAAACACACACGATCGGCTGTCGCATTCCGTTATTTTTTTCTGAGAAACATCTTTTTTACTGCTGAACGAGTATAAGCTATAACGCACCCTTTACATGACTAAAGAAGTAAGATGAAAGTTATCCAGGGAAATATCCTGCTTATTACACGAATAATACTTTTTTACAATGTAGCATTCAAGAAATGACTTCTTTAATTGACATGATGAGATCTCATTTAAGACAAATCATTGGAAATATAGTTCGTACAAGTGGTTGGAATTTGTATGACGCTTTGTCTTCAACTAAAAAAAATAAATAATATATCAATAAACAGAATCGCCGATTAAATATCCGCATGGTCAAATTTTACCTATCACCTGAATGTTCATTCCCATTTGATTTCCCGTTGGTTTTCACACATTAAATATGTACGCGGCGTGAAAAACGCGTTTCCAATAAAGTTAAAGCGCAGAATTGAAACGAAACAAGGAGCGGTAGGAATCACGGTCAAAATCAAATTAATTAACGCAGCCGCGCTACGGTTTGCGTTCAGCAAACATCGTGAAATCGTTATCAAATTTCACGGAGTAACGGACGTGTTGTAACACCAGTCTGCAAATACATGCGAAAATGCACGCAAAGACGCATCCGCGCGCGAAATTTTGCGTAGAGCTTATATTTCGATGCTTTGAAAATATCAGTGCTTTATATTATACATGCAACATATCTACTCTGACAATATCTCACCATTGATATTTGATGATGGATGTTTTTGGAGCGAGGTATGAATGCTGTACTTTGACACACTCGCGAACTGCGTACGTCCATGATACTTCAACACAAAGGCGAAAAATTATCTATCGAAAAGCCTGTAACCGAAAAGTATTTTCAAATCTACAGGCGTGATCTACGTGTAATACAATATTATTTAAAAGAAACAAATGTTGTTATTTTGTGAAATAATGTATTCCGATACACGCTATTGTGTTCATAATACGAATAGCGTATGTACAACATCACGCGCGTGTGTCTTTAACATTCTTTATTTTACAGTGTTTAATATAGAAGCTCACATTACATTTTCAAATAATGTCTTAAATTTCCAACAAACAAACGAAATATTTTGCATTATATTAGTATTTTGTCGAACAACGGTATCTGATTTCGATACTTCAAAGCTACCAACGGTTCTCCTTTGCGGTCAAATATCGAGTAATGATATGGATTTCGAAACAGTATCGCATGCGAAAATTTTCATAAAATCGTATTAGATACAGTGAGTTGCATGCATTCTATACTCCAAAAAAGCAAACAATTATTTTTAAATGTTATTTTTATCCATTTCGAGGCTATAAAATTGATAAATTATCTGCATCGGTAACAGGCTGGGCATTATCAGTGTAACGACTTTTCTTCTCCGTGAGAGAATTGTACGTGCGTTCGATTGGCGACCTATAAAGCAGCGCAACATCGAGTTCCGCCTGCGAGATCGTAACGATGGCTATAAAAAAAAAAGAAAAAGGAAAAATAGAGAAGAAAACTATCAGTGCTCGTGCGAGCGCGGACAACGCGTGCGTCGACTAGAACGAGAAGGGACGAGAGAGAAAAAAACATATATTTATTTTAACAATAAATCCATAACTTTGTTAATAGATGTACGCGCACGTCGTAGCGCCTGTGTTCGGTCGACAGCACGTAAAGCCGAGTAGTAACTTCGGTGAACTCGGCTATTAATTATCTGTTAATTACGACTTATTTGCTTATCCGAACGATTTGCTATCCTCCCTCGAGACATACGATCCTGTGCACCAATAGCACACTGATCATGCACTGAGTTATAGGAACGAACCTTTTGCATATGCGTTTCGCCGAGAACGAAGCTCGCTCGAAGTCTAAAGGAACGAGATCTTCAAGCGCGCGAACGTAAAAATATCTTCCGCTTCTTTCTTATAATGCTGTTAATATTCATCATAAAAAAGAAAAGAACGAGTATGTTTTCATGTTTTATTCGACAAATGCTACGAGTATCTATCATAAAAAAGAAATGTATTCATAAAACTACATGTGCCATAAATGTGTACAGTCAAGATGGCTGAAATCAACAATTCGTAAGTAATTTATAAAGGCGTATTTCTACAAATAAATTAAAGATTATAATGACAATTATTGAAAGTGAATGGAATATACTTTTTTCCTTCCTCATCTTGGATCTCTCAATTTGATTCTCTAATAAAATTTAAATTTGCTCAGATAACTTAAGAATATTTATAAGCAATTGTAGCTAAAAGTATTTCTATTTATTTAACAGTTATATTTTACAATTAAATTGCATGTAACAGAATTGATGAATCATTCAAATAGCTTGCAAACTTCAATGTAAACTATTTACGTATAATAATACATTTCTATGAGATAAAATAATGACACGATTATAGTTAGCACATTTAGTACATTATATTCCACTATTAATCCTTTGATTTATTTTGGTCCTAATGACTTTGTATCATTTATGCATTTTATGTATATTTGTTCATAAACAAATTATAAACACAAATTGATACCATGACTAACTTTAATAATTTTTAACATACAACGGAATAAAAAAAATTCTGTTACTAGAAACGTTGAATTAAATTGCAACCATCATTGTACCGTTACACATTATTACGGATTCCTGGAGCACGAAAATTGGTGAATATCCATTTTCAGCTGATATCAATCATCGATTTCAATTTTTACCAATGCTAGCTAAAAATCCGTAGTTAAAAATAAAACAATATATATGTAGCAAACTGATTTAGATATCCGTGCTTAGAAATAAACACGAATGAATAGTCTATTTTTATATTTTGAGGGAAAAAATTAATTAAAAATATTAAAAAATGATTTTGTACATATGAATTCTATTTTATCATAAATTTATAACATTTGCAATATTACTTTTTATATCGTTATTGGATTTGAATTATTTTACAGATTTTTTTAAGCTTTTGTTTACATCTTAATAAAACGTAATACATATAACACAGCATAATAATAAAATAATTGTATTATATATCAAAATATATTAAGATAAAATATAAAATAATCACGATATTTTTATGAAATTGCTGTTGACAACTCTTCTTTGCGTAACTATTAGCGTAACTATGGCTGTAGAGTTGTGTCTGATAAAACCGTTGATATACTACTGACAGAGATATGTACTGTACTGCAAACAGTTTTCCAAAATAAATTTTGTAATGTTTTAATAAATATTGAATACAAAAGAGGTCACACTATGGTTGTAACAATCGCAATTTTATATTACGTAATCTTATATTAAAAAACATAAAATAAAAGAAAAAAAATTTTTCATCAAAATAATTAAAATTACGTTGCTTGCATTCTTACTTTCTATAGACTTCACATTTATCATAGAAGATGATAAATGTTATTTTAATGTAATCTACCTTTTATTTAATTGATTTGGCAACCGAGTAAGGTTGCACACACAATCAGATGCGAGAAATCAATGAGGTTACCTTAAAGTGGTCCAGTACTCTGAATAAAGTATATCGGAATCAGTCTTTATTTGAATCATCTGACCGAGACTTCCAACAAATGCAAATTTAATCCCTGCCTGATGAAAACCGTTTCGCCTTTACATTTCTTCTAATGATTCGCTGATTTTGCTCGAATACAACGTTCGGTTTTTGTAGGATCGCGAATAATGAGACTCGGGAAGAAAAACGGAAACCGTAACATCGTACGATTAGAGACACGGTGATGTTCCCTTACACAGGAAGAATGGTGAGCACACGTATGAGGCTTGGCGAAAGAAAGGGGGAAAAAAGAAGTAGCGCGCCGTGATTGGCGAATGAGCCCCGGGCTACGAACTGACTACGTAGAACGTTTGCCAAGTGCAACGATGGAAGATATTTGAATTTCGAGGCGCAAACCAACGAACCGACTGCCCGTACCGTCAGCCTCAGGCTTGATGGCTTATGGTATCCGTAAACAAATTCTGCGGCATTGAATAAACCTAACGAAAACGTTTTAATCGCTGTAAACTTTCGAGTTCGAAGAGTAACCAAATTTCCTGGAGAAATAAACTTCGTCCAAGTTCGACAAAGATGTTTATCCAACAATATATTTTGTTGACATTTCAATCACCGCAGATACAAAATTTTTAAAAAATGCGCAAATGCTCTTTTTTATCAGATCACATTTATTGCTTTTGAAAGTTTGAATCTGAACGATTAGTAATTCTGTTGCTTTAATGCGTTTCAAAGATATTTAAGACATTCGCCTGATAAATCAGTATTATCAGTTATTTAGCATAATAGCCTTTTAATCCAATGTTACTGCATCGATGAATGTCAAATGTGTGCAGAACTACAAAGCGGATTAAAGTCAGCTTACCTAACTACCTAATTTGCCAATAGCTCTGATTCAGCGGCTGCACCAATTTACCGCGTCTCTGCTAGCTTGTTGATTGATCAATCTAAAAATAAATCAAACTTTGCAAGTGCCCGTGAAACAAACAGAGATAGTTTTAGCTTTCGATTTGTGAATTGGTCAAATATTGTCGAAAAACAAAATGTTGCTAAAATAAACAATTAAATTCTTTTAAAAATCATAAAATCAGTTAATATTGGCAAATATCATTAGGGTTATTAATTTACGCAACTGATTTACATAGAAATCTGTAATAATAAAATTTAATTGTTCTCGAATTTCAACTGACAACCATGATTCACACTATGAAAATGAAGCTTAAAGAAGCTTTTAATATAAACTCAGAAATATACAGTGTTTATCTTATGTTCAAGTAGGATTTCCTAAGATTATCCTGGTCTATTCCGGGATAAAATAATCGCACCGTTCGAAACCCGACTTTTCGTTGAAATATCCAGTCTAATTTAGGATCGAAGTGCATCGCTGGAATGATAGAATAATATTAGCGGGCAGTTTTTCATTCTCCATTGTGCTTCGATGCGTCTGTTATGTTTCCTACCTCCTTCCACTCTTACTGATGTCCCTTCTAACGCACGGACAGCTGCCGTCTTTATAAACGCCAACGCCAGACTGACCGTCGCCGGTGCGCTCGACGGTGAAGAAACCGTTTGTACTCTTGCATTTTTCTACTCGTTACTCTTCTTTGATATATTCCGAACAGTGACAAAGAATGTTGCAAAGGAGCAAACTGCCGATAGGATAAGTGAAGAGAAAAACGAATAGCTCTAAATGACGGTAAATGGCGAACTTAAAGCTACGTGAGATACTATAAAAAGTCCTGCGTTTCCCTTCTTAAATATTCTTAAATATTCCCAAGAATTGATTTTTTTTTTTAATAAAATACATTATCAAGCACATTACACGTTTTCGGGTAATACTTTTTGGAACTTATTGATTATAAATTTATTTAATTATAAAATTAATGCGTTACACATAAATTATCTTAAACATTATTAGTTACGTTTATATATAACAGTTATATAATTAACATTAATATTACATTATATTATTGTGAGCTAGCGTGTTAATTACAAATTTATTAATCTTGAAATAAACATTATTAATGCCTTTAACAGATAAAGTATAATACATAACGTCCGAAATTTCCACTCCTTTTTGTTATTATTAATAAATAATATAAATAAATTATTTCACGAATGGCAAACAAATGGTAAGCAAATTTGAACATGTTTTATCTTCTCTCCGTTCCTCTTTGCTCACGGATATATAATATTTCACGCTTCATGTAATATTTCACTTAGTTTTCCCTTTACCTGCTTTTATATCGAGCTCTTTGATATTAAGATCTACTATTAATTTCCAGATCGCATGTCGACGTGTAATGTATGTATTATATGTCACAGTGCAAAGTGTTAAGCTCTTTACACGTGAGTTGTCCCCTGATCGACGTTGTCGTTGTCGTAAGTTCCATTATTTTCAGAGTTACGAACGCAGGCCGCTCTTGAATGGCGTCATGATAACACGCCTCGCGAACGCATAAGTACACGCGTGTACGCGCGGGTTGTACAGCGTGTATGTATAGGATCGTGTAAACGACGGCGACAAACGTTGCGTGCGGCATTGACAAATTGTTCTGTTTGGTGTCATTGAACACGCGGGTCCACGTCGCGGGTGCGGGCGGTCTTCTCCCCGTCGAAATGACGGAGTCGCGTGGAAAACGGCGAGATTAGGGGATGAGGAGGGGCAGAGGAAAGGGGTAGATTGCCGGGGCCGACTACGGGACCGTATAATCTCCCTCGCCGGCTTTCACGCGGTTTACTCTCCCGGATGTGGCGTATGAGGGCGTAGGCACGCGAGAAAATTGCAAACGGACTAAGATGGATTGGGTCCGAAACGACTTTATCGGGTGGTATTCCATTGCGCGCGAAACGAGCAAAACGATCTGCCGCTTTCAGCTCGTAGATTCCGAGAGATTAGTACGCACTTGGTCGTCGTAAATCAGTTATACCTCCATGTCGCAAATACCAAAATATGTCGATATGTCTTCCGCGTGACACTTAATTATGCTACATTTAATTTAACGACGTTCTGCTGTTTTATCTCACGCTATATCTTTCAGCATGTCAAAAATTCTTCTGTTTGCGGAAGTGGCCGAGTTGCGGAATGGCCAAGTTATTCTACAGAGCTTTGAAAGTAGTAATAAAGAATTTATTTTATACGAAAGAATTTATTTTATACTAAAGGCTTAGTTAAAAGAAAGATAACTTATATTAATTATAAATATATCATGATAACAATGTATCAAATATTTAATATTTATTTATTTGTGTGTATGTTTCTGTGTATGTGTTAAGCTTGTAAAATCTATTTTTTAATTATATTACTTAAAGAAATGCAAAAAGTATTCTTTATGAAACGCAAAGACAATGAGGCTGCTAAATATTGCAATCCGGAAAATTATGGCATCTAGCCTTTTATGTCAGTGATAGGTTTTGCGTTTAAGGAGACATTAATATTATCTTTTTTATAAATTCTTGTTCTCTTCCTCTTCCCTCTCCCCCCGATTTCGTTGATTTTGAGCGAAAGATAGGGAATCAGTAAATTAACCTCTGCCGTCGGGCGGAAGTTACCGTTTGCGGAATCTATATTTGAATTTCGTGTTTGCTTGCGCCCGATGTACAGCACAGCGATCCATTTAAGTCAGCCTACGGTAGGTTCATGTCAGACTCCCTTTCCCTCTCCCTTCCTCCCTCACAAAATAGGAGTATGTAAACAGCGGCTAATTACGTCGTCTCTGATAATTTTACACAGTCTTTTACATCCCGCGTTTAATGATCGACATTTCTTTGCCGGCGGCATAAATTGCGCGTGTTACCGTTTGGCGTAAATATTTACACATTATATTCGTAATATTTGCGCGATATTAATATGGTACCCCCAATAACCAGCCATTACTTGGTGTATTTTTGAAACGATGGATTTATGAGTTGCATGCGTATCTCTTTCTCTTTCTCTCTCTTTCTCTTCCTTTTCTTTTCTCCTTCTCTATTAAAATAATATTAAGATAACATAAACCTTAAATTACAATACGATATAATCATGACGATAATTCATAACAATCAGCAAAATGTTCATTTATTTATTCGTGATATTGCATATATTTGATATGTAATATAAGAAGTATCTCATATTCAACGAACTACTTTTCATATTTACAGATTACTTGAATAATTTGAAGTAAACTAGTAATTCAATCCGAGAGTGATTATTATTTATCGGAAGCCTTTCCATTTCTAATTATGAATATAAACGATCCTTGGGTAATATTTCTAACCAAATCTGAAATGCTTGTTAAAACAGAAACTAATTAAAATTAAACAGAGGATAAGGTTATAGTATTTGTTTCCAAACCTATAAATTTGTCAACCCTTTATTTGTAATCGCCGTGATTAAGAACCTAGTCTCTTGATATTTACGTTAAGGAAAACTTAATTTCAAATTAATGAAAGAAGTCTCATACGTTTCGGTAAATCTGGGTCAACATGTGCTACAACTACTCTGTAATATGTAATTAGGATACGGAAATTCGTAAGGTTACGCCGCGAGTCTTCCCAGGCGGGTGGTACTTATGTACTAAGACGGCCCAACGAGACCTATCGTAAAGCCATTTGCGCGCGCGATCGGAAATGGGAATTTCCGACTACCATATTTTCCAGTAGAGAAGAAGATATTATGGAATCCGCTGGTGATATAGAATCCCAAGGTATCGCTTCCGCATTATACAATACTATGATTCAGCGACAATTTTAGCAGAATTACTAGGAAAACAGTTTATCAAGAATAGTTCTGTTAAATTGAGCTATTTTAACATTGCGTTAAAGTACTACTTTATATCTCTGTTTTTTCTCTGTAAATTAAAATGATAAATGTGTTGTTTTACACCGATAATTAAAAATCAAATAATGATCGGATCCGCTCCCGTGCGTATACAGGGTAGGGAAAAAGTCCCAGACTCCTAAAATATCTCGGAAGGAGTGGGATATAGAAAAAAATGTTAAATACAAAAGTAGTAGGGTTCAAAGTGGAGCACTTCATGGTGATCTTGACCTTGAACCCTACTACTTTTGTATTTAACATTTTTTTTCTATATCCCACTCCTTCCGAGATATTTCAGGAGTCCGGGACTTTTTCCCCACTCTGTATATGACCGCGGTTATTAACTTCCCTGTCGATGAAGACATTCGCGTTGGGAATGTTTACAAAGTACGTATCGCACACTTGAACGGGTGCTTCGTCGAAGCACTTCCTGTCTCGCGTAGCACAAGAAGGAGATCGTTATTCTTCTCGCAGACGTGAGGACCTTTTAAGGATCATCTCTGTTCATGGGGGGATGCTGCTCCTTTCTGCCCTTCACGATTCACGTACGCTCGAGCGGGGCCAACGAACATGCCGGGCGGCACTTAAGCATCCGTCTCACGTATCTTAGCGGTCGCCGATCGTCATTGGACACCTAAGCTCGACGCGACAATTGTTCGGGGAACAATAGCAGGGGTCACGAACAAAAGCCAAAAACGAGCGAACAGCGTGCAGGGTCGCGGGGCTCTGAATCGGTACCAGCAAAGGAAGAAAAAGAGAGTGATAGGTAGTAGTGAAATAGTACGGGATGGGAGAAGAAAAGGAGGAAAGAGAGCGAAGAGAGAAAGTGGTAAAGAGAAAGAAAAGAAAAAGACAAAGAGAACAAACCGGGGAAAGAATAAAGGTTGAAGAGAGACTGAAAGGCGAAAAAGAGAGAGAGAAAGAGATGGAGAAAGAAGAAGGAAAAGGGAGCACGGTTACGTCACGCTGGCTCGATGCCAACCAATTACGAATGTAAAGTTATGGTAATATTGATATCGAGCGCGGAGCGTGGAAAAAAAATGGCCGTAATAAAACCGAGGGAAAAGTCTCTCTATCCATCGTCCGCCGCTTGTGCGTCCGTCTTCGGTCTGTCGCTCTTTCTGTCACTCCCGCAACATACATTATTCAGAACATTCTCCCATACGTACTCGCCGAGCGCGCCTATCGCGCGTAAGATAATTGAAATCCAATACGTCTGCCGGCTAGGAGTTCTCGCTGTTAATTTCGATGCGTTTCTCCACCCAGCGGGATTTCGCTCACGGCCAGTCGAGTAGTACGACCACGATAGAGTCAGACAATCTCCCAGAATATACGTTACGATTATATCTCGGCTTTCAATTGTCGTCAATAATTGATCTGATGCGACAATACAAATTTTCAAAGTCACATCTTTACGCAGCCGATCAATCTGTCCTAGCAAAAAAGCCGTATTCCTGCGATGCCAAAATAATTTTTATAATTCCGTAACAAATTTCAACAATAAAATAAATCTGTTTATTTTATAAATACTATTTTATTTTACAAATAGTATCTTATAAAGTGCTATAGTCACGTGTTCACGTGACGTTACATGCATCGCGTTTTAGACGGTACAAACGTCGTTTAAACAATACACGGAGAAATATTCGTTTGGCGTGTCAAAACCGGTAGTAACTATTGTCAGCCCGGACGTTACTATCGGCTGAGAACAACATGTGCAAATCCCGCCTGTCATTTCAACGGGCACGCTTGCCGTTAAAACCGCGATCGGATTTACCGTTCAATCCGACTCGCGATTAAAGCTGAAAAAGATCCGAGCATTTTTCAAGAGCGCATTACATATTTTTTCAAAAATAATCGCCACATAGGTCTTGCATCAATTATTTAACACCTAATACATTTAAGAGCATCTGGTTTTATAAAAATTAAAATTTAAGATACTCTAAAAATTAAATTTAAGTTATTAAATTTAATTACTAAATATTAGATTTAAGATATTTATAAAATTCTCTTTAGCCCTTTTAAAGTTTAAGTTTCTTTGTCTTATTTCTCTGAATTTTTCTCCGATTTATATCATATTTTTGTGAATTTTATTCAAATAATTGTAAAAATCGAATTGAGAATTTTAAAAACCATAATAACCATAAAACATCTAGTGCTGTCAAAAAACATATTTACATCGATAGAGGATGGAGGGAAAAACATTGGTCATTTACTGTTACGTTTGTATACTATCCGCGCAAACAGGCGGCCGCGATGCCTCGTAACGACGCGTCGTTTGCAATTTTTACGTTTGCATTGCAAATTCGTAGTTGCGGTAAGCACGCCGTGGCTTTTGTATCCTATCGGTGACGCGCAATGTGACGCGATTAACGAGCGCCGAATCGTCGCCTATTGCCGGATACACGTGCACGTGCTTACACACCGCCGGTTGAGCATTATAATTCATTAATAATTAACGAACTGCTAATGAAATGGAACGTCCGTTGAGCCCATTGACTATCGCGAGGGTTCGATATAGAACGCGATCGTTACAGTTTACATTGCGCGACGATCGAATGCAGGTTGCAATGCCTATTGTAATATCGTGAAAACACGCAAAGTAGCGCATAATGAGTAAAAATAATATTCCATCCAGTGCCGTTTCAGTTTGTGTAAAAAAGCGCCTTATTTGGAAAATTCGTCGATATCAATAAGGAACCTTATCAAGATCTTTTCTCTCTTGAGTAAAATTATCCCAAAGAGGTCTAAACGAGTAAATACTTTTTCTACAAATACATTCATTGTAATAATAATAGCATTACTGGAATACGTAATAGCAACGTCTATATAACCAGACGTCTGGTCAATAAACACAAAAATTGCATCGCCGACAAATACGTATAATTATTAGAA
>NJRQ01000524.1:43049-67238 GCA_003063805.1 Aphaenogaster ashmeadi
TTTTTTACGAAGCTATTCCTCTACGAGAAAGCAAAAATTATTAAATTCTAAATAAATTTTTAAGTTCTCAATTGTATTTTTGAATATTAGAGTACGAGATTCTCCTTATTTCTATTCTACATAGAATTTATAATAACATTTTCATTTCATATCACTCATGAAACTGGCAATAAAATAAATTTATATTGAACTATAATTTTCTGATTAAATTGCATAAGTCAATAAATTATTTAAAAAGATATATACCTTAAGATTAATATTTTATTAGTTAGCTAATATACCATCAAAAACGAAAGACATTCTTTCAGTATAATAAAGAGGCATCTAATAAAAAAATAAAATTATATAAGCTTTAAAGTCTACATCATACATCTATAAAAACTTTAAGTCTATGTCATTTCTTCTTACTGACGTCTTTAACTAGGGATGTATGCGTGATGATACGTATTTGCATGAGGACGTATTTTCGTTACGACGATCACCGATATCGACTTTGCGAGCGCAGTCGGAGGGTCAGAGAATCTTTTTCATGTCGCCAGGTTCATCCTCGCGGGGTTATGGGGTCGCGGACGATTTACCGCCGTTCTATTCCCGTTATACAGGGTGTCGTGGAATTACCGTCAACCAAACGACATGACCGACCTGCTGTATATGGCGGTTTTATGCGCAACGGTTTCTACGAGAAGACGGTACGTTAAGTCAGCTTTAACAGCTTTGCTGAAACAGCCTTCTCACTTTTATAAATTCCGCACAACGCTCTACTGTTTTAATGGTTTCGTCGATGCAGACGAACGCGAACGCCGCGAAGAAATCCTGACGCAACGCGCTGACAAACATAAAAAGATAAATGTTGCGCATATAATGTCACGTTTTATCGCGAACTGTTCCTCATCATTTAATAGAACTCCAAATTATCTTCAGTCGTTAGGTCTGCTTGGATATACATAAAAATTTATTCTTACTAATAGCTATAGCACATTAATATTGATTTTTATTAAGTATTTTTAAAAATTCTTAGAAATATATATAATATCTGTACGATATTTGACAGTTTATTTATAATGCACAGGTCATATCGAAAAATTTCAATAAATTTTTTAAAAAATGATCTAGTGCTCGAAAATAAAATGTTCTATGTTCTCAATATCTTTGCGAGATTCAATTTTTAGTTTAATATTTCAATAATGCACGTACTGAATTTATTAAAAATTCTATGTTGATAACAGACATAAAAAAATGGAGTAAAATTTCAAAGGAAAGAAGGAAAAAAGAGTTGTAATACAAAACAGTTAAAAACGAATTATTGGCTTTTGTGAAAGCCGTGGATTCTGGAAATGTGAGATGACGGTAATAAGAAAGGAGAGTGTATGTCTTGTGATTATTTTTGAGAGAAAAAGCTTTAGACCAAACGAGTTTCCGGAAGACGATTCTTATGCTAAGTACTTATCCTGGAACTTTCTGCACACTCACGTCGTAACACAAGGCTTCTCCGTAGTTGGGAAAGTTGCTAAAGGAAAGAAAAGAGAAAAATGAAATCCGTGGGGGCTAGTAAGCAAAGGGCTGGGTTCAGAGATCGATAAAGCAAAATCTCATCGTATATTAATGGCGCCAAAGTTGCCTGGTCGGAATTCAGTAGAAATCAATATGTTTGACAATTGTTGTTTCATAAGCACAACATCCCTAGCTAGAATTGAGCGTTATTACAAAGATATTAGTGATAATATAATATTTTTATTTTAATAGATATATTAGGATATCTAAAATAACGTAAAAAAATTTTACTTAAATTATAATTTTATACTAGAATAATTTTGATATTTTAGTCCTTATTTTAAATATTCTTCGATTTGGCAGACCACCCGTGGTTTCCTGGCAGGGAACAGACATGTCTTCCATCCATAAGCAATATCCATATGCCAATCTGAAACACAGAGCAACATTTTAATGCTTTAATATTGTATATAACATAATGCTTTAATATACGAAACATGAGTGATATCCGTTATCCATTTTTATTTCTTATGCTATATAATATTGTTAAAAATCATATTATATGCACATTACTTTATACATTAAATATAAATATAAAAAATTGAAAATGATGATTATTAAAAAATACAAATAGAGATAACAATAATTCTCCCGTTCGGTTAATTTCAAGTCGATCTTGGGCTAATGGAACTTTAATTTCAACTTGGTCGAGATGTTTAATGTCGAAAATTACGACATCATGACCCGTGCTGATCTCCAGCCGAGCTTCCGCTAAGGAAAGCACGACCACGCATTCGTCAAGGAGTCTATAATCAAGAGGATGCTCGTGATTGTTAGCACACCCTATGTACTGCAGGCGCGAATCTCGTACTTCCTCGCTATGACCGTGCCTGCAAGCCACGCATTCCTACCATTCAGGAATTCATTAAGCCCCGATTCTACACAGCCGCGCAAATATAGCTCGCAGACATCAGCCAAATGTCGGACGAGAATTTGGACGGCGGCTTAATCCGCAATTTACGTGGAATTCGAATAATCATCCGCCGAAGGGAGAACCTCCTCCTTTTTTAGTACGAAATTCGATTTTCCACTCATTAACGAGAAGAAAATTAACGTTTTTATATATGCCGTGTTGCTTTATATATCGTACATGTTACATAACGTTATGTATATGCCGTTATGTATTATTACGTATCAGCGTTGACTTACTCTAGTTAAGTAGCAACGAAAGAATTTCTACAAGCAAAAAGTAGACTCCCATCGATAGTCGATCCATGAAGAGACCCTTATCTTCCCGTCCTTTATCTATCCGTGTTCGCGCTTCACCATGCATCGTAGCATGGATTCAGGTCGTTTTCGACGAGCTCGAAATGCCCGATACACTCGGTAGCACACCGAGAGGTGGTCCCGTATCCGGCAAATCTTATGCGAGCGTAGAATCGACCGTAATGAATTCCTGAATAGGCGGGTTATATACGCGCGGAAGTAAGTCCAATTTGCCCATATCTGCACATGCGTGATGCACGAGCTTCGTATCGGATACGAGGACAGAATACATCCTGTCAACGTGCTGAGTAAACAGTGTCTTCGCGATCAACGGCGGATCAATTTCCAACCGTGAATGATGACCGTGGAAGCGTGTCAGAGAAATCGGTGTATAGTATCGAGATCGATCGTTTGAGAAATGGGATAATCGATTCCTGTTTATAACACGCACCGACGTCCAAGAAAAGTTTCAATAAATCTTAGGAATGAAAGCTTGACGCAATGACAGAGAAAACGAGTTAAATAAATTTTCCTCCGATCGTTTATCGTTATTATCATTCTTGTTGTTATTATTATCAATATTGTTTGTTTTATTCTATTGATCGGAATTGTTACAACATCATTACGACACAGGAACTTCTCTCAGATTTTGTGCACAAATATTCATTGAACTTAACTAGAATAGAACTCACGAGAGACCGACGTTAAAAAGGAATTGCTATAAGATGAAGCTATAAAAAGAAAGGAAAAGAAAGAATAGCAAATGCGGCGCCAACCTGAAGGTATCGCAACTCTCTTGCTTCACCGCAGAAATTATCCTTTTAACCACGTAACTGCGCTGTACCCACAGCGTTTGCATAATTTTCATAATGCATTAGCGAGATTTCCATCAGAGACGCGATGCGCCGGGCGCAAAACTGTGTAATCAACGGGCGAACCGGCCATGCGATCGGCGGACGTGCAAACACGGATGTACTTCCGGTTCACTGCGACGATCGTTTCCAATCGGTCGCGCGTGTCGGTCCGTCTAGACATACGAATCTCGAAGAACCCGATCCCCACGTTTCCCCGATACGAACGACGAAGATCCGGTAGAAGTCTGCAACTCAGTCGCACTTTGACACAGCTCTGTAACAATTCTCTTGTTGCAATTCTGGTTAATAATAATAATAATATTAAATTCAATAATAATAATAAATAATTTCGAAACTACCAAGTGCGTTCCGTGTTCTAAAACTTAGTTCTCGAGACGCAGGTCATAATCGAAAATTCAGTCGAACCTTTCAACCTGAAATATTCTTGATCCTGAAAGGACACGGTTGAACTTCGAGCATCTTGTTGCACGACACCCCGTATAATATTGTTCTATGGCCTTACATAGACGATGATGTATTACAGAAACTCCATCTTCTCGCGGGGCAACGCTTTGAATAAAACATTTCGATATCTTTCGAATCGAGTTATATACGTTGGAAGAATAGGAAAACATAAATAACATGCCGCGATAAAAATTCAATGATCATTTCTCATTTTTCATGAGGATGGAGGAAGAATCAGTGTCGAATCGACCTTCCACCTTTGAGATAGAGAAAGTCACGTTTCAGTTTCGATGAAGGAAGGCGTCACGACGTTAAATCGCATTCTAACGGTACGCTCGACGGCTGCATAGTGTTTGTTGCGGTATTGTAGCTATTCCATTATAAAGGACTGCCAGAGATCGATAACCACGAGGTTTAGCCTTATCGGGCTGATAATGCGTTAATGCGGACGAATAGAGCTCAGATAAATAGAAATTAGTCGACGAGATCGACTGTTTAAGAAATAATACTCATTTGCATAATCGCCGTTCAGCCGAGAGTAGCAAAAGTACCTGAACGTCCTAGGAACATTCCAAGTTTTAACGTAATGAACGTCAAATTGGACTCGATCGTACGGATTCGGCGATCATACCCGTCCCTATCTCATCGCGGGTAATAACCATAGCAATTGTACTAATTACGACTAACAATGTCTGCTGAAATGTGTACTTAGAGCACAAGTCCCGTGCCACGGATAATGTGCCTCGGGATAATTACACTCCTCGCGGTAACTGCGCCGAATATCCAATCGATATTTTATATTACGTTCTATTTCCAGCGAAAAGAAAACGCGGGGAGAATGTTGCCGATCGCCGCGAGTGAAATATCGCGGCAAGGGGCGTAATAACGATACGACGGCGGCGGGTTAACAAATACGTAAATCCTATCCTCGTAACACCTCGTAAATCTGGCGTTAATTTCTCCCACGAAATTGGCGCCCCGCCAAAACTGCAAAAAGTTCGGTCGCTCGAATAAAGTCAACGTCGCGCCGGAGGCGCACGAGGGAGAAAGGGGGAGAAGCTGCGTGAAATCATTCTCCCCGGGCCGCGGGACACGGCTTTCCGATCCGCGGATTTCCTAGGAGTAACAACGTTTTTTGATAAGAGGCCGCCCATAAATCAAAGCCGTGTCAAAGAGACTCGCGACGCGGATTCGTCTCGTTCGATCGCGTCCGGGGGTGGCCGCCGCTATTCCGGCCGCTGTTTCGCGTAATGACGCGCGCCGACGCACGTTTTCCCCGACGCTCGTTGTCGCGATTCGTTAAAATGCACACCGTCGCCCCGATGCCTCGTATCGCTGACGATCGTTAGCGACACGTACCTACGCGTCACATTTCGTTAAACGCCTTTTAATTGCGCGCAAATTCCGCCCGCATGAAAATCCGGCGGAGGCCGGACGATAAATATCACCCCCTTCCCCTTCGCCCGCCACCCTTCCGCGTACATGCGCTTTTAATCAGCCTATTATACGTTATAATCGCGTTAAATGCGTTTTATTGCCGTCACCGGTGCGTTGCAATGCGGTAGCGACGGCAGTAAGTTTTCTGGTCTCCTCACGCTTGTTTGGCTCGTATATAATTGAAGTTTAACATCGTTAGTATATAATATAATTTTTTATTGCGCTACTGACATCGAGCATACTGCGCGCATATTTAGTGTTTACTAAACACTCATCACTTTAACATGATAAAAACGCAAAGGCTCTAAAATATGTAGAGAGTATGATATATCTACTTATTGTATTATATAATATTATTATTTAATATTAGAGGAGAAGGTGGTAATATATATATGGAACCCCATTTTGTTTTTTAACGATTTCTTGTAAATTATAAGCTCAATTTTTTAATTCTTGGTATGCTTAGATTCTTTACTCTATTGGTAACCCATTTCTAACGTCCAATTAATGATTCTCCACTTACAAAAAAAGCTGCTTAAAGATTATCGCGAAGTGAGCAATTGGGTGGTATGTTGTAATGTGCTGGTAATATGGACCTCCTACTTTTTTAATGCGGAAAATTAAAAACAATTCATGAAATGTTGAATAACTTTCAAAAAAGTATTACATTTATTTAAGGAATTAATATAGAAGGAATATATATGATAAAAAATATTTTATTTTACTTTTTTAAAAAATTTCTATTACAAAAATTATAGACAAAGAAAAAGAAACGCTGAAACGCTATAACGCTCTGACGGCTCAAAGGGCAACCTAATGTACAAGTTTCAGCTGTCACTCATAGAGTGCAACTAAATCGTATTAAGATATTGGGGGGTTCCATAAAATCTGCGGGTTCCATATTACCACCTTCTCCTCTATATATAATATTATTTTTTTTACGTACACAATTAGAAGCGCGATTTTATTGCATGATATACAAAGGTTTCAGAATGGAAAGTTTCCTGCTTGACATGTTTCGAGAATTATATTGGCAGGTACGTCTAAGAGAAAGATATTCTCTAGCCCCTGTATTACAAAAGCCTCTTCAACAAAGATCAGCGTGTAGCGACCTGAAAGTCCAGGATATTTAGAAGATTGTAACTTTATCCCTTGTCCTATCGTTTAAGCCGGCTGTGACTGCGACGGCACGATCTCTTCGGTACAATACGTCATTTCGATCGAGTTTCGAAGCGATATTGTCTCCGCGACCGCCGGAGTTATTCTTTCCTCCAACAGTTCCTTAAGTTTTAATGGCGATCGTAGCAACTGCTTCAATTTCGTAACACGTAAGTATGGGAGTAAAAATCGCGATTGGTCACTGATATCTTATTAAATTCGTAGTACTTCCTAAGAATTACGATAAATGTAATTTCAACTTTTAGAGATAAACAATAGATGCGATTTATCACGTTTGAAGTTATCCTTCCAATCTAGACGGCAAGTGGCAATTAAATGAGAAATTGATATGTGAGGATTTGATACTTCAGAACCAAAATTCTTCTTCAATGACAAAATTCTTTTTAAGAAGCTGTACATATCCCGCGAGTAATGCATATGTCGAAATTAGAATTCTTCATAATTATTTATCATTAATTAATATTTAACATTTAACACCAAACAATATCTGTAATATATTAATGCATAATATTTACATACATTCCAACTTTCAATTTTAAAATCGAATGATATTTTAATTTATGTTTTTTTAATGAATTATTTTTCGCGAACTACCTATTTTACAATTAAAATGTATGTTTTAAAATTACATTGTTTTGTAAACGTAAAAATTGTACTTCCTATTCTACAATATTTTAAAAAATATTTTTTTAAATATTTTAAATATATTTTTTATTTTTTGCTTGGTAGTAGAGTAAATCTTTGATTATGCCATAAAATTTAATAGTACTCATATACGCATTACACCGTAATACAATAATACATACAGTAATTTGTACAAGCCAAAGCAAATGTTTGCAAATAGCTGGGGACGCGCAAAGATTCGAGGAGGCTTATAATAAGAGATGCAGAATTGGATTTCTTCGAAACCGAGAATTCGCCGTTTTACCCGGGCTCGCATTCTCCCCAAAAGTTCCGGATGTACCTATCTACCTAGCTAGTCGACTACGGCTCGAAGTTCCCGAGAAGTTCGAGCTTCGACAGAGGACAGTCGAGCATCTTAAGATGGGGGAGGAGTCGTTGGGGATTCAAAGTTATTATCTGTTGGTAGCAGAAGGCCGAGGGCTGCCCCTTTTTGACCCCTTCTCGCCTGACAAAGTATTTATTCCGCGTCTCGCAATGGCGACTGCTATTGAAACCAGTCCCGCGCTAATTTATAATCATTTTTAGCTTTCTCGCTGCAGAATAGGTGGATAGGAAAGCATATCTAGTGTAATATTGGACAAAATTCTGATTGCTTATATATTGCATAAAATGAATGTCAAATTAGTGAACTATAAAAAATGATAGAGACGATGTTAATCACTAGTTATAAAGAACCATTTTACAAAGACACAAAGACAATTTTAGGATGACAATATTAACGTTTTATCAAGGCTTCGATGGAACTGGCATCTAACTTCATCTGCTGTCCTTTTAATAATTGTAGCTTGGCATCAGCCATAGGTGTCGTCTTGCACTCAGCATCTAATTGCATCGCCCCCATCAGTGTCAGGTTACAGAGCTATAGACGACCATGCTGGGCCTTTGACCTTTGAAGAATGTCTTCTCTGATTTCTCCTCTAAAATATGATGAGAAAATAGTTTGCATCATTTTTGCAATATGTTCTCGGCAAAGACACTCAGTACCAAAATTAATAATACAAAGCGTGCCAAAGCGAGTTGATTCTGTAAAATTAAACGATGACGTAAGGTAGACGTTTGAAATATAGAATGAAATGCGCCTCAATAAGCGCGAAGGACTCAAAGTTAGATTGTCGACAGATGGGGGCAACGCTCGTGTTTGCTAGATAAATAAATTAATAATGGAATGCCAGTTTCAACGCCCAGATTTCCCAGGTGACGTTTCACGTATGCGGCGGTTATAAATACACCTACAATAATTATTATTGCAACGGTTCTGTTGCAATATATGTCGCTTTAACGGGAATTGATGATCAGTTAATATACACTTGAGTGGCTATATATGGCAGACGAGGAACAGCAAATTTTTTATCCACTGAGTGCTTTTATAACGAATAAAACATAAAAGTTCATAAAATTTGGCAATAAATCTTTTCAACGATATGCAATTGCTTCTGCATGCATTCTTTTTTAATATAACAATAATTTTTGTTTTATTTAAAAATTTACTTGATTAAGCAGAATATTAATCGTTATTTTTAGAAAGTCAAACGGTACATCACGAATGCTAGCGTTATTGTCGGTTTACGTGCAGACATTACTACTTGCACCGAGGAAATATACGGTACAAATGTACAATACGAGATACCACGATATGGTAGGTTCCACTTGAGAATGTCCTTAATTCGCCTTAACGACTTAACACAAGAAGATCTGTCTCTTTCCCAACCGACCGAATTTGCTAATTCTTCTTCTTCCCTTTTGCCTCCTTTTCCATTCGCGCTTCCTCACAGGCCATTTAACTGGGCTGTTATCAAATGTCTGATACATCGCCACAATAACGTCCCATCCAGTAATATCTCTGGCTACAGAGAACTGTTTTCCGCTATAATGGCACTCCATCGCCTTCTTCAATCTCTGTCCAATAAAAGTACCGCGAGATCGTAAGAACGAGGAGAAAACAATTTATTATCCCCAATGCTCTTTCCTTTGCATAGTTGATTAAAAAGCATAAAGCAAATAGCATTTATTGGATTCCTGTCACACGTTAAGTTACATTTTAAACCTATTTTAGGTAATCTAATAATTTGGGACAGAATCATATTTATAATTCTATGTGACTTGCAATACAATTGAAGAATCAGAATGCATAACTTGTACATAACATATATATAATATATATTAGTATATACATATATTAAAATAACATATAAAATTATAAATAGAATTCTATTCTGAAATTGGACGTAAACTATAGATCGTCTAAACTAGACTTTAAATTTGTACTTATCTTGGAATAATGAATTATTTTATTATAATATTTTATAATATAGTATTAAATATATATATAAAGAAACTGCAAAAAATATATATAATTATTTAAAATATGATATATAACAGATTTTTATGGTCTCTTCTTCTTTTAGAGAATTTTTAGAGAAATCAACTCTTACAAACTGTAAGAGATACTTCAAAAGTCTAGTTTACACAATGCATTTCCGATAGTAACTAGCATGCTTGTTTAAAAGCATGCTGGAAAACTTGTTGCAGTTTGCAAAGTTGGAATATCTTAACTTGATTAACGCGCTGGCTAACGACGAAAAAGCTGGTTTACTAGCATTTTAAAATACATGATGTCTTTTTGTTAGCATCTTAACGTCCAGGTCACTAGTAAAAGAAGCACCTTATAAATCTACACTTAAGTAATATCGTTTATGCAATTTTCAAAGCAGTTAAGCCCGAAGAGCTTGCAATTATCCCCTTTGCACTAGAAATTTCGATAATAGCACCATTGCGAATTCTTAGTGCTTTACTTTTCTACTCAGGCAACAAGACGGCGTGGTACGTTCACCCTGTTTTTTCTTTGTACTTCGATCAATTGTAATAAGAATTTATCGCCTTCTTTACGAATGTGCACCTCGTACATAAACTACTAGAGTGAGAAGGGACGATAGATTAAAATGTGCAATTTTACTGAGTGCTTCTTTCGCTGGTTTATACTGCATGTCTCATCGTAACAGACGTTAAGACCTGACTTTGTCGTTTCAGCTATCGTTTTTATTAAGCATCGACTTCAGGCAGTTGCACTTTGGTTTGATCTGAGAAACCACTCTGCGAGAGGAAAATTTTTTAACCATTTATATCAATAGGATGAGTTTCTATTTACAAATAGCTTACTTCAAGCAAGAACTATTTTTTTAATTTGACAAAATTTTAGTTTCATATTTTTAGAAAGAAAATAAAACATATTAACAAGATTTATATCGTATAGATGAATTAAATATTATAGAGACACTTTCTTCCGTCAAACGTCAATTGCTTGAATCATTTTCCTCCAAGTTTATATTATTGTTTCTTTACTGATTGCTCTTATTTCAAAAAGCAATAATTGTTTATTTGACTGACACACAAGAAAGGTGGTCGATGTACAACGCACATATGAAATAAAAATTTTTATTTATCTAATAAATCCAATTTACGCGCAATTCTAATAAATCCAACGTGACCTCTATTTTCCAGAGTAAATTTCTCGAATACTCTGAAATAAAAAGAATTTCGTATATCACGTCGACGATAATACAACATGTAAATTATGCATGTCGAGATAAAATATGAATAAGAAGTAAATCTTGCTCATCGCGATCTCGCTGCTTAGGTATAGCGTTACGAGTTGATGAAATATTCTGTGAATTGCATTACAAGTCTTTTTTTAATGGATATCAAGCACGTTTATTTACTAAATCATTTGCAACTTTTTCACGTTTTTTGCACCATTAAAAAACATTGTGAATCCAATTACGTTACACAGATCATATCCCCCGGCGTGTGTGTATTGCTCAGAGATTAATCTTAGAATTCTTTTTATTAGTAAACATTTTATTCCCTTTATGCGGTGTTTTACACAAGCGAGTGATGAATCTGTCTCGCAAATACGCCGCGCGCACCGCGCCGAGCTATGTAATTAAATCTTGTCAATCTACGCGTCTCGTCAAATATTTAATTCAAATATTACTCTCGCGTAGCTTTGATGGTACTTGTTGGTATTGAATATATATATATATATATATATATATATATATATATATATAAATGTAACGCGATATAAGCAATTTTCGAAATCCAATATTATATATATTTGTTTGTAAAAAAAATAGGAAAAAATAAAATGTGTACGCGAAACAACAAACAGTATAAAAACTACGAAATAAAAAAAGTCTTTCGGTCTTTTTCGGTCAATTTTCAAATTGCGCTTTGGAGTGTGTGGAGGGAAATTTTAGTTCTTACTGCACTAATTATATATTATAAAAATGTATAATATAAAAAAAAGGTAAATAAAAATATATAAATAGATTGTTAATTACTACCAATTATCCCAACATTAATTTTCTTTAATAGTCAATACCTGAATGTATAAATAAAAATTATTAGTATGTTTCTTAAAAATTATATTGTCCTCATATTTATATAATTTGTGTCATATCTCGTTTAAATTTTTTGTTAATTCTAAAGTCTTACACAATCGAGACAACAAGTATATGTTATTATCCTTATTGTTCAGTTAATCGGCTTGTTCAGCTAATCGACATTTTGCTCTACAGCAAAATACATGATTTATATCAGCACACACAAATATTAACGTTATACATTAGTGAGCACTGAGCAGACCAAGTTTTGCTGTTTTTACACAGCGTCAGTGGAGCCCTTTTTACATTCGCAAGCAATTCAATCATAAAGAGATGCACCGTTGCCGCATGCGTTGTGTAAATGCACCAGCGGAATCCCGTTCTGATTAGCGAACTTTTTAATGCTCTCGTTAGAGTACCGTTGCGTAAGTAACTCTTAATCTCCACGGAGATCTACCGGCAAATCCAACTTCCGGTGCCGGGATAAAACAGATCGCTCTCGGGAATGACCTGTGTAGCCATCCTCGACACGTTCTCGAGTATATCCGCGAGCATGCGTTTATGACTGCATGTTCCTTTAACCCGGGACGAGCATCTCGTTCCGCCGCGAATAACCGTGGCGTAGCCCCACGTTCATTGTGGATTTGCCCGAGCAGCGAATAGCAAGTAAGAGCTGATCCCTCGGTCGTTGACGATCGTTCTGCATTTCGCCCGTGCACGCTGAATCCTCCACAAGACGGCATCTTGACCCCGGTATTTTCCAGTATAGCGGCAGCGGTGAAGACTCAATTTCGAGTACTCCTCCCGGAGGCCCTTCGTCCTTTCAGCCGATCCTCTTACGTTCTCGTCTTTACGCGCCTCTCTGAGCATCATCGAAATGCTATCCGAAGGAAAACGCCATACCGAACGGCCGGACGAGTCGTACCGATCTTCAAGTGCTCCAGTTAAGGCAGCGCAATAGAATTCGTTCTTTTTACCGTTGGACTTGGTTCTTTCAATCGTTGAATATTTTTTTAATTAATCGTGGAGCATACTTAATTTTTAATTTATCTTAGTGATGCAAATTGTATGAAAAAAGTCTTATTTATAGATTGAAAAGTAATACCTATTTTCTTGCGTAATACGTAAGACAAGAATTATTCTTTTGAGCTTCTATCTATAGCTATCAAACTTTCTCAAGAGAAAGTACAAATCAAATAGGATTGAATGTAATTGAGAATATCGCGACTGCTTATTATGTTCGCCGTTAAATAGAACCATGTTGTATCGTGTAAGAAATTTGAAGAGTGATATAGAGAAAGTTTGAATTAAAATTAAGAAGAGATAATTAAGTTGACAAACTAAGAACAGACTAAATTGCTTTTGACGAATAAGAACATATAACGATTATTTGCAAATTATCGCTTCTAATTTAGTCTTCGGGTTGCCAGAGCAATGAGCAGTCTCTGATCCACGCTAGGTAAGTAATGAAGTAATCTGCACGTACATAGGGAGCGTAATTACCAGCGGCGTTAGCTGCGGCTACCTTTGCGGTATGTTTATGATAGCGGTATGTAGGATTAGTTCTTCGGCATTTACATCTCGCAGCTCGTATGGATAAACACAAAGTTATCGTGAGCTAAAGCGTAGTAACGATCGCTTGTAATCAGCGAATTTGCGGCCGAGCCTTATCTACCTGTATATTGTCCATACAATGCAGCTTGCTTACCGCGGTATCAACCTAAATGCGTCTATATGCCATTCAGGAAATCTCTCATTATATCACGGGAGTTGCGACAACGACGTGATCATAATTGTTGCTTACACTCAGTCACGTACGTGGAGCTTTCCTCACCTAAGCATCTACACTCAATTATAGCAAGTCAAAACAATAAATAATTGTAGATTAACAAGCACAGACTAATAAGCGCAGTTAAATTGCTGGAATGGCAGAAATTGCATAATTGCAATAATTATCTTTCAAAATTTAGTTGAGTAAATTCTATCCTTTTAAGTGTTAAATGTGAAAATGATGTAAGCCAATTAAAATTGGATGTGACGCCAGTACAATTTTAATGTCTAATTACATGTCGAAGTAATCGAGAAATAATTATCGCGAAACTGCTTTTTTACCGAATGACAAAAAATCCCCGCTGATCATTATCATATCATGCATTATTCCGCGTTATATAACACGCTAAAATTTATGATGAAGCGAGAGATTTTGAGAAATGGAAGTTAAAGGCAATCCGCCTACATAGACGCGGAATACCATCTTGACTTTTGAATCGGCAAACGAGCCGACCGTGGATAAGACCTCTCGAGAATAAAACGAAAGGAGCCTCGACGACAATCGAGCGAGAGGATATGAACCGTTGAAAACTTATTCAGAAATCACGGAACGGAGTAACAAAAGTTTTACGGTCGAGTTCTACGGATAGCTGAAAATTAAATCCCACCGAGGTGGGGAATGTTCGATCTTATAATGCGCTCCAGTGGCAATCGGCATATGATCATTCATCATAGCCATTTCTCATCCCTTTGCTCAAGTTGAGGTACGCCGATAATAATTCAATAACCAACGCTCTTTTTTGACTAATTCCGCTTAAGACCACTTGATATATGAAAAATTGTTATAAAGCGATTCAGATCAGATATCAGATGATACTTAATTTATTGGTATCTTTTACAGATTAATGGTTACGAGCATGCATATTTGCGCTACGTGATTTATTCTTGGAAAAGTAAATACTACAGCAGCTATAAATATTGGTTCAATAATTTGTTAAACGTATATTACGTTGGATATATCTTTTGCTTTATATTTTTTTTATTCCTCAATATTTTATATCACTTTATACCATTAGAAGAGTCAATGTAACAGTTATATATGCATATTACACAAATTTCTACTTTAAAGCGTTTTATTTTTATATATATAATGTGGATTGTACGCTTGAGAAAAAACCAATAAATAAAACAATTACACATTCATGAACGACTTAAATTTTAATTATTCATCCGTATACGTCCAATTAATTTAGAAATATGTATATAAAAAATACGTAATACAATAAGCATAAAATACGCACAATTTTATTTTCTTTAACATTTCTTTAACGCAGCTATTCGCGCTTCTCATAATTTCGCGATTTTGTGCGAATGTTCTCACGAGAGATCGCGGGTACGAATTACCCCTACGTGCGCTCGGCGATGAAAATGAAACAATTCACATAAATATGTGACGCTGCATCTACATTTACTTTTTGCTACGCCCGTGAGTTTAAATAGACCTGCATAAAACACGGCTAAGACAAGCGCAAGACATCCGGTGCCTTTTCGCTTGCCCGCTAAATAAAACCAAGCATGTCAAGTGCGGTATAAGAAGCGACATGAGATGACATGCAGAGCAACACGGTGGAAATAGCAGCCTTTATTCGTAATGCGCATTGTTGGGCACGATTCTGTCTTATCAAACAT
The DNA here is from genome assembly GCA_003063805.1 of Aphaenogaster ashmeadi. NCBI lineage: Eukaryota > Metazoa > Arthropoda > Insecta > Hymenoptera > Formicidae > Aphaenogaster > Aphaenogaster ashmeadi. The sequence goes on from NJRQ01000524.1 coordinate 58,267, forward strand.
GAATTTACATAAAAAACTATACGTATATATATATATATATATATAAGCAGAAAGCAACTTTTGAGCGAGGATTCGATAAAATTATTAATATTGCGAATTACAATCGGTAATGGAAAAATGATAATGGAAAAAACCATAGTTTGCTGCGAATATATAAAATTTAATTTCATTTTTTGGATAAAAAACCTATGGAATATTATTATATTACATTTCAACATTTTACTGTTCAAAGTTGTAAGATTTATATTCTTGATTAAAACATTTGCTCTAATACTAAAACAGAGAAAAATATATCTCGATTAAAATTAATAAATTTAAATAGTCAATTTTTGCTACATAAATGGTAATAACATGCTGGAGGGAAAATTATTTTTATCTATTTTATTTATAAAAAAAACTTGAAATAATTATATTCAAATTCGCGAAATATAGAAAAAGCTAAATTATAACAGAAAGATTATATAACTTGCATATACTCTTGATCAAACTCGTTTCAATTTTCGAATTCTAAGACTTCGATTTCGTTAGATAAGCGATGAAGCTAAATAGCGTGTGCTAGAATGTTGTCGCGTGCGACAATCAGATTTGCGCAATAATGTTCCAAAAATATATTGTACATCGGCGGCGCATAATTCACGCAGGGGCTGGCTCGATCATTAACAAATATCGCGAGGAGCCGTGGATAAAAACTAGTCGAAAGAGGAAATGAATCGGACCAGGGGAAACGTGATTGCGCGGCGCAACGCGACGGCGGCGGCGGCGGCGGCGGCGGCGACGGCGTCGGCAATAAACCACAAATCATTGTTTTATGAATATTCAGAACCGGCCGCGAAAATAACGTCGGTTGCGGGAGATCGATCGGCATTTCCTTCCTTCCTCTATCCTTATGCCGTCGTTTTAAGCTCGCCTTATGCAAATGCGACCGCGTCCGACACCCCCCGGTACCACCCCGTTCGCGCGTTCACCCCTTCGTGTGCACGCGTGCGATTCCCAACGATTCGCGCGGCGACGAACGGATGAACAATGATGCCGAGCCGTCTTTCTCCCTTTTATCGTCTTCTTTGGGAAAGTCCCGCGGTTAAGAGATCAGAAGAAAAATGGTTGGTAACAATCCGCTCTCGTGACCTGCCGAACGAAGCGAGAAACCTAGTAAAATGCGCGCCCGGCAAAAGAGAGCGGGAGCCGCTTGCGTCTTCTTTCCCTTTGTTTTTTCCTTCCCTTTTGAATTTAGTAGCTACGCCCGAGAATGAAATTACCGAAGTCCATCGCGAACTTTCCGTACCGTCGACGATAAATTCGTGTTGCCTTCCGCAAAGCGTTCCGTTGGGAGCGTTAGAAAATCCGTCGTCTGTGACTAATTCGCGCTTGATTTCTTCGCACGCGCATCCAAAAAAAGAGATTCGCAACGGCGCATTCATGCGAGAAAGAAAGAAAAAGAGAAAGAGAGAGAGGGGGAAAGTCAAAAATGAAAACCTGAGTGATCCAAGCGTTTCATCTAATTTAGGTAATTAGGTTCCCCGAATCTTTAATAATTGAAGTGCCATTCGAACGCTTTCAAAGTACATACGTCGGAAATTACATTCATTTCCGTTAAATCCGTGCTTTCGAAATATTCGAATGGCAGCCGCGCTCATGAAATAAGCTGAAAAAACCAGAAGCAATTCTTATCCGGGATGTTCGCGCAACCGAGCACCGCGGTTTTTTATTTCGCGCTGAAAATATAAAATCTCACCGGCATATTCTCGCGCCGGTGAACGTAATTTAATTACCGCCACGTGTGTTGCCTGATATTTGTGAATGTGGATAATTAAAAATGGTGCCTGCCATTATTTTAATAACTTCCATAGAAACGAGCCCCGGGCGTTCGACGAGGAGCTACATCGCGGTGTTACACCGGCGCAGTATTACATCAGCGCCGGTGTATTTTTCAACCTTACCTGGCTCCGGTGTTCTCCGGATGAATTTCGAAACTCAACAACTGATTCTGATATATTCTTAGCTTGCTCAAGACGGCACACACTCGCGACGGACACGATGTCCCCATTACACCGATGTAATTTCCGCGCTCGAGGAACAATGAATTCAAGTTACGGCTCTTGACGGCCGCTGACCGCCACGGTCTATTTCATGTCGCTCTTTATCTGCTCTTTCCCGCGTGGGGAATGGCATCGAAAGCGATCGATGCGATAAGGATGATTTGCGGATGACACGCAACTCTATGCATCACGCGCATATAAATTGCGTGCGCACGATGAACATTCGTGCTCGAATTTATATGTCTCCGGATGTTAATAATATCCTCGACGAATATGAGATTAATTTTCAATTGTGCGAAATTTAGCGGAAAATGTAGTGAGACTAAAAAAATTCTTAATTATGTCGAGGATGAAACTTCACATAATATTTCTGCTGGAATTTACATGCTGGAAGCAATTGTTAAACAAGATTTTTTATGTAAACAAATAATATTAAGAATAAGACCGATGATATTAAACAAATATAAATATGAAAGAAAGCCAATATCGGTGGCGGATCGTGGCGGATCTTGGTGCTAATAATAATTATTTTGTGAATTTTCCTATTCATGCGAACTGCGCGCCGCAAATTTGTCGGTCTTGAAACACAATCCTTACATGAAGCCGGAATTAATTCACATGTTAAATTGACAAGCAATTTAATAATTTTGACAATTTGGATAACTTAGATTCGACCTGACTGGCCAGATATATTGTAAAATAAAGTACTATGTTTCGTCCATGGGTTTTGGTCCTTTTCAAGTGCGTTGATACAGTAGTTTACGTAACATACACAAAACCATGAAATGTGCCCAAATAAATCATAGATATGTGTCGTACAAATAATAAGATATTAAATAAGTTATCAGCCATAAAGGCCAAATGAAAAGAACCAAAACCCATGGTCGAAACGTTGTGCTTTATTTTACAATATATCTGGCCAGTCAGGTCGAATCTAAGTTATCCAAATTGTCGTTTTTTATTTATTTACTGGCGAAGAAAAGATTTATTTCGTTTAATAATTTTGATGCTATCAAGCATCTACATATATATAAGATCCCCCCTACCTCGAAATTTTTTATTTATTTGTATTATTGAAATTTATTTCTTTAAAATCCTATAGTATATTCATCGATATTGAATTTGCACAATTGCAGTCTAATGATCCGCGCAACTAAAAATGCTATTAAAGTTCTCTTCAAAAACGATCGAATTTTCCAGTTGATCTGGCATAACGGTTGACGTAGTAAGAACTAAATATCTAGTGTATTCAGATCTACGAGCGTTTTAAACTTCCGCGACAAGGAACTCTGTCCGGACACTTGGATGGCTGGATTTTCGGATCTGTAACTGTTCGAAGGACAAATACACGGAGATCTCCGATAAAGTAATAGTTCCGCAGGAGTCGGAGCGAAAAGAAGGGGGAAGCTCGCGGGGATATTCTACGAGAGTTTGTAGTCCCTTTGATCGCGCGGAGATCTCGCCGGGTCGGCGGCGGTGGAAAAGAAAACGCGAGTATCCGATCCCTTAAGTGTCCCCCGAGGCGGCGAACAAACTTGCGATACTTTCCTGTCGGCGGGAATCATAGGTTAGGCAAATAACGCTTGGTATTTTGAACGGACGGACACGAGCGGGCTTGAACGTCGCGACTTTCTTATCCGCGTATCACTCAGCTTTCCGCTGAAGCAGCGTCCAAACTTGCTCGCGCAAACTTTACCGCACCGCGCACGTCTTCGGAATAGGAGGAAGTTGCCGCGTCATGTATCTGACACGGATTTCAATGAAACGTCGTGTATATAAAATTTCGACGGTGTAAACATCCGAAAACTGGACAGATCTGCCAAAAAGTGAAGTAGTAATTGGTTTTATTTTACACGGAAAGAACGGTTTTACTGAAGTATAAAAATTTAGTCAGATACAGATCAGAAAATAATTATGTTGGACCATCCAAAATAATTATGTAGGACGCTCAAGCTGTTTACTATAGGATGTCAAAACTTTTTGCAGCATTGTCATTATGCTTGAGCGTCCTACATAATTACTTTGGACGGTCTAACATAATTATTTTCTGATCTGTATCTGGTTAAATTTTTAGATACTTAATTCAGCAAAACATATATATTGTTTTATTCTTCTCTACAGAAATAAAACGATAAGTAAGTAATTCTTGTGAATAAAAAAATGAGTTCTTATAATTAAGGCTTTTATAATTAATCCTATTGTGTTAGATTTAAACAATTCAGAATTTTTAGTTAATACAAAATTGATAATATCCAATTATATATGAGCGACGCGATGCGAAAAAAATCTTTCTTAAGTCCACCTTGGTTATAAATATTTTAGGACATAAAACTTGAGAAAATTGGAAAAAGTTTCAAGAATTTTTAAATTCAATATAAAAAAATCTTCTTAAATTTGTTTTTCCAATCATATTAATATACATAAATAGGTTGTAGATAAAAATGTGATTAAAAAAATAACGTCGAAAATATTACTTTTAACACCGCAGCCGCGTTTGACAGAAAGCTGTGAAAGTAATTAATTCGTCACGGTGGTCATAAATCTTGGATGCGCTTCTCATGTGTCCGTGATAATACGCTACTGTAAAATTAATGGAGTTTATAGCCGAACGTCGAGTTCGCGGTAAATTGTACGAGAGTGAAGCAGGTGAAACGTTTCCGACGAAAGCCACGCAGCATATATTCGTAGGGTAGAATACGCTCTAATTATACACCGTCGCAACGCAATTATCTCGGGTATGATGAAGCTATTACTGGCACCGTGAACCGACAGAAATAATCTTCACCGCTGATAAAACTTTTCCGTTGTCGCATATCCAAAATCAATTCAAATTGGATGAATTTATTCGAAATTGTCTGGCCATTGAAACTTTTAATAAATATTTTTTATTAAAGTTCTGCTAAAATATTCTTTATAATGCTTTTAAAATGTCAAACGCATACCTTTCTGACACTGCACAAAAGCGAAAAATTTAAATACACAAAATAATCGTCCGATAATTCGCGGTTTCAAAATATAATTGTTATAAATGTACACGTTGTTCTTTAAGGTTTATCATTAGTTATAGTAAAAAAATAAATTAGAGTGTTAATTTTTAATCAAATTTAAATAAAATAATTAATTTTTTTCAATAATTAATACTAATAATATCAACATTTTATTATTTTTTAAAATTCTATAATACTTATTAAAATTTATTTATTTTTATTATACATAAAAATTTTTATTATTAATTTTCATTAATTGAAAATACGAAAAGCTGATTTGCAATATTTTTTGTTGATTTTGTATTAAAACTATATTTTTAATAACGCATTTAATAATAGATTGAGGTTATTCTTCTCATTATGTTTAAAATATGAAGCTGTCTATCGATAAATATTTTTTACGAAGTAATTATTTTCTTATGTTACAAAATTGCTAAGACTGTAAAATATTTGGTAACTACAGATATGCGCGTTTAATCTGGGTAAATAGAAATTTTTGCTATGCGCAATCAACAATTATATTATCGCGACCCAGCATGCCGCGGCAGCTTGTGATCGAGATTGGTCAGACAAAATTACGTCTGTTCCTGTGAATGCATGAAATCAAAGTGAAATGAAACACGGACAATTAATGTAACTGAATCTCTTTTGCTAACAAAAAAGCAACAATATATATCAGACTGCAATTATATCACCTATACTGAATACTTTTCAAAATTATTGTGCATCAAACTTTGTACGCTAAATTGGTTAAATCATAATCATAATTAAAAACAAAAGTTAAACTCTTTTTAGTTATTATCAATTTAATAAACAATTAAATATTGTCTATACGTCAATATAAAATACATTTTTACTCATATGATTTAGTTTATATTAGTGTTAAAAACCATACATTATGCATAACTGAATTTCTCTACTGATTAATGCAAATACTCAACCTAATTTATGTTGCGTCTCCATAAATTAGCATAATAAGTATGCAATGCATGTAACAATGAAATTAGCTTGTTGAGTCGTAACCTATCATTAAAGTATAATTAGAATAGTTAAAAATAAATATAAATAAGATTCCAATAACAGTATATCTAGAAATATCTAAAGAATACAAATTTTATAAAGGTAACACTTACTATTACATCTGTATTTATCTCTTTCATCACGCAGAAAAAAGATATTACATGATATATCCATAAAGAACGATCCACATTCTGTTAATATAGTGCAAAAAAAATATTAATCATATCCTTTTTCAATTGAATATATTTTCTGTAGAAATTATTGCTATAACAATATTTCCTTTAATTATACTTTGTTTTTTCTTTCCTTTTTAAATATGCAAATTTGGTGATGGTTTTTCAAATAAAGGAGATATATGACAGGCGAACGATATTATGCTCTTTTAATTCAATGAGCGAAGTACAATATTCTAAAATTGCGTAAAGGAATCGCTTTCCATTCCGATTGTACACTTTGTATCTATTAATCAACTGCATGTGTGCACACGCATGTCGCGTTTTCTATCTACGAAACAAAACGTCGTTAGACTTGAGGTCCGCATTAAGCTCAGGTGACTGAATGATCGCGACATAATCCCAATTACAGCTCCGCAGATTGCGTAAAAAGCTTTTCTGCAACGTGCGAGTGTGCGAGTTAGCTCGGGCTGCTCTGAAAGCGTAGAATGTGTCACATCGCATATTTCGCGGAGTGGTTTTGTTTGCATCCCTCGTTTTTATTATCATTTATACTGACGTCTGCGTATACGTCATCTCGCGCCCGACAGGACATCATAGCGCAGGCAGAAATGCGGAGAATGAGAAATAAGCTTGGCAGTATGTAATTAGAAATGTCGTCGCGCGCTATTGAGATTGAAAGCGAGTCAGCTGATTTTGTGCTTTTACGTATATTTTAACAAGATAATTCAATAAAGTGAAGAAGGTATGACATTTATATTAAATTAAACGTTGACAGTAATCCTAGAATCATATAATATAAATAATTAGCTATTGAGTAAAGACATATTGAGAAAAGACATATTATTTAATTAACTTAAGAATAATTATAAATGAATATTGTATATATACCTACATATTTATTATATATAGAATTTATTATATATAAAAAATATATTTATTCTTTTATATAAATAATGACATAATGACGTGACACACATAAATAACGTATGTACATAGAGAAAAAAAAGCATGATTTATCGATTCATTATTCATTTATAAGTCAAAATTGTATTAAAAGATAAAAAATAAATAAAATTAAATAAAGACTGTAAATCTTGTAGCAGTGAGTGGGTTACATTGATATAACATACCGTAAAGCAGTCTCTAATTTATGCTGAAAATTTAAGCATGTCGGGCTTTACTGCACAACGTAATAAAAGGCTTAAACCTTATAAGTATACGAAGACGGTAAGATCTCAGAAAGCTAATCCAGTAAAGCCAATGCTAAGAAACTTAACTTTGAGATCTCCGCTTTATTCATTCCTAAAGATGATAATTCGCAACTGCTCTTCCCTATGTATTATAAATTTTTCTCTACCAATAGTACACTATATTTTTTTGTCCTCGTACAATCGCTAATACGAAATGTAATTAAGATGCATAAGAAAGCTTTCAGTACACCGAAAGGAGGGAAATATATAGAAAATTCTGTGCTAATTTTACACTTTCGCTTTCATGAAACTGTAACCAACCTTTCACAAAATGACTGTTGTTGCTAAATGTAATTAGAGAATTAATTCTCAAAAGTATCTTGCAAGTACCACTTGCATGCCGACAAAATAAAATATGCTTGCTAAAAGCTGCTGTTGAAATTCGCGGGGTAATTTCATCAGAGTTCATAAGCGTCATTAAAGTTTACGCTTTAACTTTAAAGTGCAGTAAACATCGTGTACTGGCATCCTCGCGAAAAGCGCCGACCTTAATCGATACACGCCGGCGCGGCGTCGTCGTCGTTCCGGATCGACAAACCACCGTCCCCTTGGGCGCTTTTTCCGTCCTTTCCGCTGCATCCGATCGTCGCAAAGCGACGACCAAGCTTGCTCAAAGGAACCCGGAGAACCATTAAACGATGCAAAGGGGCGACAATGGCCGTGCCGAGGTGACAAAGGCGATCGCACGCGTTCTTCCTCCATCATTCTCTTCACTAGTTCGCTCCTTCCCGGTTTTTTTTCTTTTCGAAGCGACAGTAATGAGAACATGCGAGATACGAGAAACTTTACTTTTCGATAGAGAAAGAGGATCCAGGCATTTCTTTCAGAAAGATTACTGTGATTTTAGATTATAGAATTCTTTCCGACTAGAATTTGTTGTCAGGTTTACCTCATATGTTATAAGGACCTAGTTTGGTTGATGTAAGGTAATCCTAAATAAGGTAAACCTAAGAAAATCCTCATCAGGTTTGATTAGGATGACCTTTTTAGGGTTAAAATAATGAGGAACACATTAGGATCTTATTACGTTATCCCGATATTCCAAAGTACAAATTTTTTTGAGGTTTACATTACTAGTATCTACTAAGGACCTTATTCCTTTATCCTTATATTTTTTAAATATTATATCACTAAGGTTTCTGACATCTGGTCCAAATTCGGACCATAAGTAGTTTACCTTATGTGTTATGTTATTTTACAATGGATCATAATTAATTTGAAAAATTATAGATAGAGACATACATTGTCGATATAATGATATTTACTGCCGAGAATTGTACAACTATAGGTTTTTTGAGTTTACACACTACAGTTTATTTTACATTTATTACGTATAGGTTATATTAGTGCACACACTGTGACAGTTACAGGTGCTCTTGTAGATATAATACTGTAATAACACAATTAATTTTATTAAAATACTAGTAAATATGTCTGATGACAGAAATAAACTAAAGAAAACTCGTGAGCTTAAAAAAATTTAAATTTAAATTTAAATTTAAA